>DWHP01006427.1:0-11422 GCA_018247895.1 Parnassius honrathi | reverse complement strand
TGCGATCACTGAGACATCACTGAACAGTTGGCGTCTGGTCGTCATAATGAAGTCAATCTCATTTTTTGTCGAACCGTTTAAAAAAATTTAAACTTGGCCGTTGTTTATTAATAGCTTTCAAAACAATATACATAAAAATCCGTCGTTATCGGGCGCTGAAAGATTGTATTATTTAATTAGTAAATTAAGTGGTAGGGCACAGTCAATTTGTTCGGGTTTCACACCAACAGCAAATAATTAGCCGTTGATTTTCGAAACGCTTAAAAACAAATATGAAAATAAGCGAATGTTAGCCTCTTCATATCTAGACCAGATATTCGATCTTAAAGTTATATCATCCGCGAACATCACCGGCTTAGAGTAGTTTTTGGATAAATTCGTAGCATCGGTAGCTGCGCTCAAAAATCTGAAATTTAATGACCTTATGGACGTTGTGTTTCTACAAACGCATTAAAGAAGCTAGACCCGGACACCGTGCGTGCGTTTGAAATGGAGCATCGTTGCTCTGAGTTACCGTCATTAGACTCCTTAGCTTCCTTTGTACGAGTTGAAATTAAAGTAATACAGCGTTCCTCGAAAGTCAAACAAGAAATTAAGAAATGGGTCGAGCGCAGACCAATCCCATCAACTAGGACCGCTAGGTCTCTGACGTACATAACCGCTGCGCCTACATCGCCTCATAGCGCCTGTGTGCTATGTAAGAATAAACAACATGGTAATTTGTATAATTGTGCGACCTTCCGTAAACATTCACCAAGCGAACGTTAGATAATAGTAAAGACGATCAACTTATCTTTAAATTGCCTAAGCGATAGACATTTAGTTGCTAAATGCAATTCTAGTTCCGTGTGTAACAAGTGCGACAGCAAACATCACAAGTTATTACATTTCTAAAGTGGCAACATATCCGCGTTAAATAAATCGGACAGGGAAACTGCACACACTAAAGTCGACGCTTCTAACGGTCGACCGGGTGACGTTGTCCTGTGCTCACTATCGAATACGGGAACGCGGTCTCCTTCTACCGTATTGCTTGGTACAGCCCGTATCATAGTTAGGGATTCGCGTGGAAACGAACAGAGTATTTCCGCATTACTGCAAGACAGTGCCTCGCAGAGTAGCTTCGTAACACGGCAATGTTGTCAGCGTTTAGGATTGTTAGTAAATAAGACGCCTTCATGCCCCGTAGTCAGAGGTATTGGAGGTACCAATAAAAATATACAAGGCTCTATAAATTTAAAATTTTATTCTCATCTAGATCGTAGTATTAACTTTAATATAAATGTTAGTAATAAGTAAAGTATAAGTAGTAGATAAGGTCACCGAGCGTCTGTCAACCGTTTCGGTCGACACCTCAGTAATGATTGATTTAGAGAATTTAACTCTGGTAGACGATACTTACGCCGTCCCCGAAGATATAGACATGCTCGTTGGAGCATTTGTTTTCCCTCATCTTTTGTTACAGAATAAGGTCAGGGGCAACTCCTCGTATACCGCGCGTTACGCATTGGAGACCGTCTTGGGCTACGTCATAGTTGGTTCCGCCCCCATCATGGATAATGTTTCGGCAACATCCTGCTGTTGCACCGTCGCTGTCGAACTTCCCGAATTATTGAGTCGCAATTTTCGGGAAATACAAGAAGGGAACGTCCCGCCTATACTTAGCTCGGCAAATAAATTATACGAAAGGTCGAAAAACAAGACGTTAGAGTCTGTTAATAGTAAACCTATTGTAGTTTCGTCTCAGCCGAAGGGAACGCCGAGTAGGGATAGCCCTGGAGCTAAGTTTATAGACACCGCGAAGGAGGCCCAAATTAGCAAGGTTAGATCGCCCCTCGATCCGTCAGGTGACATATTCAGTGCACGTGTTTCGTGAACCGGGATTCGAATCAATATCGTTAGCGTAAGCGCACAGCGCGCGGATCGAGTTCGGGGTTGCGGCGCATGGAGACGCCGAGCCACTGCGACAGAAAGCGTGCCTCATTGGAAGCTACGGAAAAGACCTGCTGAGGAAAATCTCGCTTGGCGGAAGGAAGTGAGGCTTCGCGAGCAACAAGCCATAAGCAGTGTTGTACCAAAGCATTCATCGCATAGTTTTACCGCTTATTAATACTTAAAGTTTCTACTTGCTTAGAAATTGCATACTTGTGATTAGATAGTTTTATTATTTAAATATTAGATTGTCATTGATAGAATTATATATTAGTATTTTGCTTGGTGTTTGTTTCGCTTGTTAGTGTTCCATAAAAATAAAACCATTTTAGTCGTTACATAGCCTTTGTAGTTTAGAAGTCAGTAAGTAGTGTTTGTTCGTTCGTGGTTACGTTTTAGAAAGGAACTTCCTTTACTAAGCGAAATTAAAATACTACGTCATATAAACGTCGATAGAAATAGCGTCATCACTGTCTTTGTGTTTGCAGACGCTAGCGAGAAGGCTTACGGGGGCGTTGTTTATTTTCACGTTCGAAATAATGGTAGAAATTTGATCAGCCTCATTAGCTCTAGATCAAGGGTTTCCCCCCGTAAGGTTGTCTCTCTCGCGCGCCTAGAGCTTTGCGCTATGTTAGTCCTTGCAAAGCTTATCACCGCAGTTAGCAGTGCATGTAGTGATAGAGTTCACATAGATAGAATATTTGCCTTTTCTGACTCAACCGTCGCTTTATGTTACGTTCATTCTTCACCCCATCGTTGGGATACGTTTGTCGTGAACCGAGTGGCCAAGATCCAAGACGAGTTAGGATCACGGAACTTTTATCACGTTTCCGGTACGGAAAACCCTGCCGATTGTCTATCCCGTGGACTCGATCCGATGCAAATAATGGACCACCCGCTCTGGTTCCATGGACCTTCTTGGGTTCACTTGGAACCCTCGCAGCGGCCAATGACCGATTTCGATCCTTCGTCAGTGTCCCAACCACCGAAAGAGAAAAAGCACGTTTTAGTTGCGAACGTTTCGAGCGAGGCTTCACCAATCATTGCTTTGGCGAACCGTTTATCCTCTTGGTCGAAATTATTGCATAGCGTGATTTAGGTTTGTCGATTCGCGAAGCTTCTACCATGACGTTTGTTTATCGTTACGTCCGGTTATAGCTACGCCGAGTTGCTAGTATTGCGTGAACTTCAACTTGCACATTTTTCCGATGAAATTACAAGATTACAATCGAATAGAACTTGTAGTCGCGCTTTTCAACGCCTTAAGCCATTTTTACAAAATGGGATCGTTAGAGTAGGTGGTGGGCGATTGTCTAACTCGCAGTTGAGTTTCGATCAACGGCACCCTATAGTTTTACCGCGTAAGGACCACATCATGAACTTATTAATTGATTATCACCATAAATTGAATTCTCACGCTGGCCTTGAGTTGTTGATGTCAATCTTGCGTCAGAATTATTGGATTCTTTCTGCACGTTATTTAATCCGCAATCGGGTGCACAGATGTATGACTTGCTTTCGAGTACGTCCTAAGCCATCATTTCCGGAAATGGCGGACCTTAGGTCTTGGCATGTAACACAATCCGCAAAGCCTTTTACGCACACCGGGTCTGACCTTGCTGGTCCGTTTAAGGTCACGCTCAATCGCGGGCGTGGTATAAGATCCACAAAAGCTTACGTCTGCATTTTCGTATATCTGACTAATCGTGCTGTGCATATAGAACTTGTTGGTGATCTAAACACAGCGGGCTTCATGGGTGCATTTAAAAGATTTCTTTCCCACGGTGGCCCTGTAAGTAAATTGTATTCGGATAATGGTACAAACTACGTCGGCGCGAAACGTATTTTATCAGAACTACATGAGTTTCTAACCCGTAAATATTATAATTCGGAGTTCGCTCACATCCTAGCCGAGAATCGCATCAACTGGCCTCTGAACGTCCCAGCTGCGAGTCATTTAGGGGGAAATTGGGAGACTAATATTAAGAGTCTAAAGAGCCATTTACATCGAGTAATAGGAGATCAAATTTTGTCGTTCAAAGAGTTACTGTGCTCGCTCAAATTGAGTGCGTCATGAATAGTCGCCCCCTTTGTCGTACGTTGTCAAGTGACCCCTCGGAGAATACGCCACCTCTCCATTGGTCATTAGGGATCGTCGAAGAGGTTTTTCCCGGACCCGACGGGGTAACTATGGTAGCTCGCATCAGGACCACGACTGGGTCTTACATGCGCCCTGTTGTCCGTTTGTGTTGCCGTTTGAATTAGCTTTATAGATGAGAAATTATACTTGAAAATTAGGTTTGATCTTAGCGTTAGTTAGTAGTAAGGGGACCCTTCAAGCCGGGGGGATGGTTACGCGGAAATGATTCGTGTATTTATAATTTCGTTCAAGGGTTTATTGCTCGCCAAGTGTCTGTCCTTCCTATAGCCTCATATCCCTTTCGTACACACTGAAGGGGCAGGGGGAGAGGGGGGTCTAAAAGGTGACGCGATTCTTTCGACCGATAAAACGGGCGTCCCACCGAGATGAGGTGATGGGAAAGTCGACCCAATAAAGGTTCGCGCGCCGCCCTCTTGCTCTCTTGCTGCTCTTGCCGCGCACCGCTAGTTTCGACCGCATCCCCAGGGGCAGTCGAGCCCCAGGAGTAACCGCCTCACATAGTGTGAGAATTCGTTGCGTACCGCTCTTGCTTCGCACCGCTAGTCTGGATCGCATCTCTGGGGCGCCCCAGAAGAAACCACCTCACGTCGCGCCAGCTCCTCTTTCAACTCACCACCACAAGAGAAGCATCGTCAGCAGCATCAAGATCACACCCTGGTAAGAGTGTTTCCTGTATTTTGCTCCTACTTGAGCTTTTTGTTTGTTAGCTAATACGCCCCATCTATTTTCTCCTTATCTGCTCAAGTAGAACTCCCTCCCAATCTTGGCGAAGCAATAGACTTAGAACAGTCGCTTGTCCAAGGTTGTCGCGTGCCACGTCCGGCATCTTGTTGAGGCATAAGAAGCCATCCGCGTATACAGTCGCACAATAGGGTCAAGGCTCGACCTGGGAATCGAACTCGGGAACCCCTAGCCCCGTCGCTCAACCATTTTCTGGTTCTTACGAGCCGGATTAAAATCGGGGCAATTGGCTCCACCATTTTCTGGTTCTTACGAGCCGGATTAAAATCGGAGCAATTGGCCCCACCAATCGCTGTTATTTGAAAAGTAGTAAAAACTGAAACAAGAATAAATATTTATGAACTTGAAAAATAAGATAGAAATGCAAAGCTCAAGAAATATAGGAAAGAAGCTTGAAATTTGTGGCTTAATGTTCCGAAAATGTTTTGTGATTGGTAGGTAGGTATTACAATAAGTAATTGCTTTATATAAACGTGTGTTTGAATTTTATTCCAAACAAAAAATATTACGTGTATGAGAAATGCTTGAACCTTCATATTGAATACTTATGCATAAATTTACGATATAAATAACATTGTACTCGAAGTATCTGAATAAAAACATTACAATGTTAGAATTACTTCATTTGTTTCAAAAGAGATTAAACTTTTTCTTTAATGAAATATAGAATGTCATTAAACTGAGCCAAAGTGACGTCACATTTTAAATCTAACCTTACAATCAAGAATTGCTTTAAAGTATTTTGATAGTACTGCAAAACTTATTTAAATTAATTCAGCATCATTATCTATATATTTATACGGAGGATTTGCAAAATTAAAAAGCGTTGTATGTTTTTTTTTAAATAAAATAATGTATATAGCACAGCAAAAGTAGAAGTAGGAAGATTACCATGCACAGCGTGATCGAGCTGCTGCTTTGTGAAGGAAAGGGTATGGTCAGCGACGGCGCACGTGTGAAACTGACAGGCGAACACCAGGTGGCGCTGCGCGGCGGCGCCGTGCGCCGGCCGGCGGTACGCTCGCACCAGCACGTCGCCGCGCAGGGAAAGGCGCCCTACGCCCACTGTCCACCCGCCGCCATTCACCATGTACAGGCCTGCTCGATGGGATAGCGTTGATACTAGTCTGCTCATGCTCATTTAAAACTATTGAGTATATCTTTAATAGATAGATATAAGCTATACAACTTTTTTAATTTAGTAGATTTCTATCTATTACAATGATAATCACTAATGAGACTACTAGAAAATATCGTTGTTAATAATTAACAAAATTGATTAAAATGGAAACAAAAGTGAAAGGTGAATGCAACTGATAATCATTTGTAAACTAGAGAAAAAACAGCAGTCAATAGGCATAGAAGTAAAATGAAGATAAATATGAAAGAGAAAGTATAAATCTATCCTCAGGGTGAACCGATATATTATGCAATTATTATCACTTGGTGAAAATAAGTTATCGTCGTCATTAATTTCGGGATTGATACCAGTTTCACATTTTGATTTCTTATGTTTACGCAAATAAATACTGTATATTGAATGAAACTTATTTTGACAGATTTTATTGTTTATCCGCCTTATTTTCATTTTTTATTTAACGGTAACGGGGAAGTTTTTAGTGTATGAAAATGTGCAGGAAGTCCCTCTTTTATTAAATCAGGTTTAATCGAAAACATACTTTTACAAAAGGACACTAATTACAATCAAGTACGACTCGCTATTGAAAAAGAAATCATAATTTCAGAAGAGACGATAGCTGAGTGTAACCGTCCTCTAAGTAGGTAGTTAAAGTTCCCATAGTTTAAGTTACAGTCTTTATACGACTCACTCCAGGGTACAGGCGTCCTCTCATTTCTGAGAGGGTTTTAATTTTATCACTGCCCCGTAACGTGTTGGCGGAATTCACATCTCACACAGTCTTCGAAATATTTTTTTTATTTTTCAAACATGCTGGTTTCCTCACATTTTCCTTCACCACCAAACATGTGGTAATGACACTTTAACAATAGAGAAGTTGTATGCTTTTTATTTATTTTTTTAAGATTAAAATTACTATAAAGAAAAATTTAAAAAAATTAACAATTGGTTTTTCACGTAATTTTACAATAATTAAAAATGGATTTCTAAAACTTAAATTCAATCGCCAGTGACGTCATTATAATTTATAACGCTTTCGTAACGCCATTGCTTGGTGAAATGATAAAACCTCCGAGTAATTACTAACATATTATGTAATTACTCTAAGGGTAAAACACTCATGTTTACGTTATCAAAATTGAAAAAATTGTCATTACACAACACAGGTAATATAATAGGTATGTTTTGTTATGACATATGTTCATCCGAATATAGAAAATACAAACATTTTTTTTTCATTCAAAAATTTAACTATTTTATATGAATAATTACTACAAAACGGAATTGTTAAAAAAAGATTTAAATTAACAACTTCTCTACTTCATTGGTGCCGGCGGGGATCTCACCCGAGTTACTGTGAAATCTATCGTGAGCGCTAACTCCCGAGCTACCACGGCTCCCACAACTAACATTAAAATATATTATTAACTATTAATTTTCTATCTAGAGTACTTATAGGTAGGTATCACTGTGTTTCGGTCTGAAGTGTACAGATAGCTAGTGCTACAGGCAACAGACAGGCAACAGGCAACAGCCAACAGGCAGAGGTGACAACTATCTGTAGCTTTCCTGTTTGAAGTTAGTTGCAGGTGCCTATGGGTTGCAGAAGCCACTTAACATCAGATTTATAAAAAAAGAGTCATAGTTTCGCATTTTTTTAATTATTTAAAACAAGTGGCCAGTTTAACTTCTTTGAAACTTCTTTTTTCTCAAATAAGTTAACGGTTTATAGCTGCGAATAATTTTCGAACATAAGTAATAAATAAATAAAAAGAACAACGTTAAAATAATACATAATATTATGTCAATCTTTTAATTAAGTTCCTTCTATAAAGCACAATGTTCCTCACCCGAAGTGTAGACGCAGACAAGGTTTTCGTATATCTTGAGGAAGGCGATGGTGGGTGCGGCGGGCGCGGCGAGCGAGCCGGCGACGCTCACGTGCGTGAGCTGCAGCGGCGCCGCGTTCACGCGGATCTGTCCCGCCAGCAACCCCGCGAACGTGTCTATGTACCTGGGAGAAACGTGATACGACATATGACTTCTTTCATCAGCCCGTAATGAAGCAGGACATTCGCCTTAAAGAACACACGATCGACTTGACTTCGGTTTTCGGTGCAAGTGTTTCTTGAAATGGTTAATTTTCCTTTTTTATTTAATTAACGTGCTCAAAAATGAATAAAAACATTAATATTTTGAGGATATGATGTGAAGTTTGCTGAACGCACAATGCAGTATCATTTTTTTTTATAGAATATGGGTGACAAACGGAGGAACAAAACATAGTAACATTGAGCTGCTATTTACGCTGGTATTCTGTGAGAGTGTAGTCCTTTCCCGGTCAAGCCGACCCATTTATGCTACAACCGTAATATAGTTTTAGCATGGTTCTTACACGTGTGAAATGTGTAATGGAATCTGGAATCTTTCCACTCTTTACAATAAGTAATTTTAGTAGGAGGATGGCTAATGAACACACGTTTATCTGATGATTAGTGAATACTGTAATCCCTAGACGCCTACATTTATCCTCGATTATGAATCAAAATGCAGATGCGTTGTGGTCACTGAGGACTAAGATGGTATGCCTAGTTATTGGTAAAAAACTCGTCACTCACACTCGCTAGTATTTTGTGCGAGCGTGGCCGACTCATTCATGCTGCAGTCGTTATACGATGCAACGTGACTCATGTAAAATGGCAGGTTTTTTTATAGAATAAGGGTGACAAACGAGCATTCAGTCCGCCGGATGGTTGATGGATGATGTGACCCATAGATTATTTTTTTCATTCATTAAACCTCGATTAAGAATCAAAATGCAAATGCGTTGTCACCTCTGAGGACTAAGATGGAATACCTCGCTTCCAGTAAAAAAGGGTCTCTACACTCACCATACGAAACACAGTAGTATTTATCTGCTATTTTACGCTGGTATTATGTGAGGGGGTGGTCCTTCCTCGGTCGAGCCGACCCATTCGTGCTACAACCATAATACAGCTGCAGCGTGGCTCTACCACATAGTTCGCAGTTCGTAGGTTGTTACTTCTTCAGCAGTAACATATATTATGGATTAGGACAAAAAAAATAATAAACTAGTATGGCAATGATTTGTTTGAGAATAATAATTCACCTCTTATTAGAGGGCAGATGGAAGACTGGTACGCGGTCGTCGAGGTAGCGGCGCATCGCGTAGCGGTCGAGTGCGTGCTCGGGCGCGCCGCATATCGCCGAGTAGTGCATGTACGCCGCCACCAACACGCCCAGCCGCTCGCGATCACCCCTGCGAAAACGATTTTTTTATGATTTCAATACAGGTAATTTGCACGTAAATATTTTATTTTTCTTCTTATATATAAAATATGTATACGATGCAGTTCTCCTAGCCAATTTCGATTAGGACAACACCTATTTAAAAATGTATAAACAGATGTGTCAATGTAATGCAATTATAAGAAAATATTGCATGATTTCAAACACCGCCTGAGGCAATAATAATGTAACGGCTATCTATACACGCTGAAATTCTATAGAAAATAAGCAAATTAGATGTGGTCATTACTTAACAACGTAATTTGTTTCAGTTACTTATTTTATTAAAATCGTTTTGCTGCTAGTCCTAACTATACAAAGTACAAAGAAGCTATCTGATAAAATTATACAATTTTTTTATATAAGATACATATAGGTAACTGTTACGTTCAATCGTAATATTCGTTACCAAAACTAATATAACCAACGCTCTATTCAGTAGTAACGCAAAAGAAATAAGCAGTTACGAAACCCATGAAACCACGTACCACCAATTACGCAAAAAAATAGAAGACGTTACGATACACGACAATTGCAAATAATATTCTATAATAGAATTGATATCAGTACATGGATACTCAGTAGAGTGTAAGCTTGATACGCAAAAATGCAAATAGCCAATATACGAGTAAGTTAATGAGTATTTTTGTATAAATAGAAGTTTCCATAAACGTACATAATAAGTATTATCCCACCAACATGGCTAACCTCTTGTAGCCACTTCTTGTGAGGTTGAAAATATTTCAACGATACGATGTGTACTGTGTTTACCTAACACATATTTCAGGTAAATAGTCAGCAGCTTGCTCACATCACCGATCACCGTTATTTGGCGTTCGAACTCCGAACTTACCGTGGGAATGATTTCACTGTCACTACTATTTGTCCAGTCCCACCGGTATTTATGATATTAATTTACAAATAACCGGATTATTATATATTAAGCTAATAAATATTGATTTTAAAAGTATGTGATACCAACGGCTCAACTTCATTTAAAAACAACTTGTCTATAGCAAAAAAATCTAGTAGAACTTCTTTTCATAGCTAGTTATTAAGAAACCTCTTTATCTTTAGATGCAGCAAAGAAAACGTTAACTGTAGTAAAAATCAATTGCTCCCACGGTTGTTACTTCACTGCCTATTACGTAATAGGTACACTATTGCTGTGCGAAAATTTTACGTTATTATAATTAATAGGATAAAGTTTCGTATAATGTTTAATTATTTCAGTTATTTAACAGCCCAATTTTGGTTTACCAGACCAACAATATGGCTACTATTATGGCCATACAAAATTGTGGCCGAGCACGCTTAGGAACTCGACAAGCCAGTTCAATATTACGTGATTTTTATGTTACATATAATAGATTACTGCAAAGTAATATCACAGTTCTTAAACTAACAGTAAAAGAAATGCTTACCAGGCCAGCAGTACGGCGACGTTCTTTGGATGCGCGGCGAGCCAGCTCTCGATATGCTTGCACGCGGCGCATAGGCGCTCGAGCGGCGGCGCCAGCTCGCCCGGCCAGCCCAGGGTCCGCGCGCGTCCGAAAACGTTACGAGCTGTTCGACCCTCCTCGCACTCACTACCGTTCGCCTCGCCGCTGCTCACTTCAAATACCTGAAACAAGTAATAATTATTTATATGTGGATTTTTATAATATTGAACTGCCAATAATGCCTCAAACTAAAAAAACGTACGTAAACGTAATGCGCATTTATCGCTGTTGCTCATGATATTTGCTTTGTTTATTAAGAATTTAAAGGGTAAATAAAAAATATCAACTTAACAATCTTGACCAGTTTGTCAAGATATTGATTCTTACTTCTTCCGTCCTTCACACTACTATAATTGTGCAACATACGCAATATCGGTTCGATTCATTGGCGCTGCGAAAAGATGTTGCATCTCTTTGCGTATTTTATCGCATCTATCACGGGGAGTGCTCTGAGGAATTGTTCGGATTAATACCACCCAAAATTCTCGCCAAATTTCATGAACGCATTATTACGCTGCAAATCTCCCGATACCATCCACGCCATCTGGATGCTTGGCGGTCGACCACTGTACGTTTCACAAGGAGTTTTCTTCCGCGTACGACCTCTCTGTGGAATAGTTTACCACCGGCGATTTTTCC
>DWHP01006426.1:0-11422 GCA_018247895.1 Parnassius honrathi | reverse complement strand
CACAACTGTACGTTTCAAAAGGTGTTTTCTTCCGCGTACGACCTCTCTGTGAAATAGTTTACCACCGGCGATTTTTCTGGACCGATACGACCTGGGGACCTTAAAGAAAAGAACTTCTTCCTTTTTAAAGGGCCGGTAACGCAACTGCAATTCCTCTGGTGTTGCGGATGTTCATGGGCGGCGGTAGTCACTTAACATCAGATGAACCGTATGCTCGTTTGTCCCCTTTTCTATAAAAAAAATATGACGGTATGTTTTCTATCATAGAGAGTCAAGTTGGATGCAAAAACGGAGCGTAAAAAATTGGCTTTCTCTTTAGCATCGTCGTTTCTTTACTGTGCAGAGATGGAAGTGATGACTAACAGAAATTCACTTTGACGGTCTCCCGCCAAGATGCCTTCCCCGGCTTCCCGAAGGAAGGCAAACTAGTTTTTTGCCAATTCTACCAATGCGCTCTGAATTTGCCTTTGAAATGACTTTTTTAAAGGATCTGTAGGCGGAACTATTCTACATTTTATGGAGGCTGGTGTTTACATCTCCAGCTGCCGAGGCGTTAGCCCAGGCTTGATAGCACTCCTGCTTACTGCGTAATTCAGTCTTACAGGAGCGACCAACGAAGGCTGAGATCTGCCTCCGATGGATAACACGGATGATAAAATGAATAGTTCCATTCCGTGAAGCACCATATCAGTGACAAAATCTCCAACAAGATTGGGATCATCTAGCAGAAAGCAAACCCATGTGTAGAAGGCAAAAAAGATCGCTCCCCATCCCAATCCATCAACCTTTAGTGCCCTACACAGCGGCAACGTGCAGAACGCAACCGCAATGGAAGCGTGGGTGACATCGTACTCCGGATCAGATATTAGTCACAAGAGCCGAAAGAACTTCGACGGAGTTTTGATATCCATCCGGATGAGAGGTCAACAGAAGGTCCTATAGTAAAGATACATGATCTTCCACATTTGGAATCTACGTTTGTGTTATTATTGAGTAACCTTACCTTTCTTTTTCATCGGTTGACAGTTTTTTGGGCTATATGATCAAAAGATAACTGTTCTTTTGGGCTATGTCGGTTATTTTACTGCGGATATTTTTGTAATGAAATCTATTACGGAAAGAATTTCCGAGCACATCTCTATCTATAGCTCACCATATTAAGGCCACAGCAGTGAAGGAATACTTCTTAGTGCCACATGTCAACACTGGCAGCTCACATTACTAATTTATGGCATATTGAAACCGTATTATGAAATTGGATATATAATGGTAAAGAAAACTAAAACAGAACACCTCCTAGAAGCCCAGCCAGAACGCCCAGCTAGAACGAGCGACAACTGACCCCTGTTCCTACGTTCCTACTACGCGAAGATTTTATTTTTCGATCTAGTTGTAGTTCACGTTTGCGGGAATATCTTTTCGAACCCCTTAAAATTTTAAAATTCCCAAGAGGTCGCATGCGTCCATTAAATATAGAATCTTTACAAAATTCACTATTTTATAGTCTAAACAAAAATCTGTCATTCAATGGATTTTCATTTTTTATACGTCGCATGCAACCGCACCCACCCACAGCTCTTTCTATGAAAGAGACTACATTTCTATGAAAGAGTTTGGAATTATAGAACCTATACGAAATTATCTATCCTGTGGTCTAAGCAAATCAGTTACTCTATAGATTTTTATATTTAATCTACCGCAAAATTGCGCCATTTTTGTATGATCGGCAAATCTCACAAATTGACAGTAGAATAAAAATAAAAATCCATAGAGTACCTGACTTCTGTTTGGACTATAAAATAGAGAATTTCGTATACATTCTATAATGGCAAACTTCTTCATAGAAAAGTAGTCTCTAAAATAAGTTTTTATGGTTTAAAGTGCTGTAGGTGAGTGCGGTCGGATCCGACGTTTAAAAAATGAAAATCCATTAAATAACTGACATGTGTTAAGACTATTAAATAGGGGATTTCGTATACATTCTATATTTAACGGACGCATGCAACCGCTTGGGAATTTTAAAATTTTAAGGGCTTTGACGGAATATCGCCGTGGTCAGATCCGACCTAAGGGGTCTGAGAAGATATTCAACAATCAATAAAATAAAAAAAAGATTTGACTTTCATTTTGAATACACGTCGAAGTTTGATAAGTATGGGAATTTAAAACCTTTAATATCGAAACGTAAACTTGCTTTTATGATTTATCTGAGCACCTTTAAAAGTTAAAAATAAATGAATACAAATACCGTGTAGTGGCTGTGTAAGAATAACGAGTATTCCCTGTCATCTTGTTGGTGTTTTAAAAGGCGATAGAGGTAGACTAAATTAGGAGATGGGTAGCAGCATCTTCCTGATAACAATTGAAATAAAATACAACTGTGGATGCCAAACTGCCTGACAAACGTGGTAACTATAGCAAAATCAAACTATGCTAAACAATCTATGAGGGAAACCTATGTTCAACAGTGGACGTCTATAAGATTTAATATTTATTATGATAATGAAGATGATGAATAAAATACGATTAAATTACTAGAGTATGTATATTCAGAAATTATCTCAACTGTGTATGGTATTATTTGGTGTAATATTTTCCAAAATAGGCAAAAAATTCGTTGTATATTAATTACAAAATAGTTAATTGAAAGGTTTGGGTAGGTTTAATACGCGTGTGTTAGATACTGCATCCTGGACATAGAATGTATTACATTGTAGGGGACTCTTGTACATTTCACACGAACGTACATTCATACACTCACGCATTTACACTATTCACACTTCTTACCTGCTGGCCGACGAATCGTAGGTTCGAATCCGCGCGGCGCCGCCGAAACAAGACCATATTTGGTAATAGATGTTGATAACAGAAGCGAGACCTTATATGAAAATATCGTGCGGCAGAGGTTGTAACCGGCGGTATTTAAGCGCCGCCCCTTTGACTGATAGTTCAGTCGCTCAGTCGCTTATGTACTTCGACGTGAAGATATTGTCGCTTTGTCTCGCGATCTAAAATTACTTACGTGTGCCGATCTATTGTTAATTTATCATCTTGTGTATAGTTTCTCTCTATCTCTGTACTTCTTCCTTATTGTAAATATTCCCGTTGCATTGTGTGAGAACATTAAATGATCACATTAAGTGATCGGAGAGTGTTTGTGTACTTCAGCGGTGGGTTTTGTAGAACTTAGCTCCAACCGCATGGTTGGTTTTCATGAGCTTGTCATTTATATCGCCCACTACATTGCAGTCTTCTAGGCACTGAACACGATTTTGTAACTTGAACTAAAAGTTTTTGGGACTCTGGATTGGAGCACGAGGGGGAAATCCCGTCTAATGAAGTCAACGCACCGTGTTGACTTCATTAGACGGGATTACTCCAACTTAACGTTTATGTACAGTGTGCTTCTTACCGTTCGGTGATCGCTGCCAGTTTTCACTTTCACGATCACTGAGACATCACTATCGAACATTTGGCGTTTGGTCGTCATAATGAAGTCAATCTCATTTTTTGTCAAACCTTCGACTAGGTTTACTTTCTGTGGGACCGCTTATTGAAGAAAGAGTTCATCATAAAGAGCCCCTCTTTCTTCACGAAGTCGGCCAGCTGCTGGCCTCTTGGGTTCCTTTGTCCTATTCTAAATTTTCCTACCTTCCGCTCAACGTTTTCTCTAGTGCCTAGTTTTGCATAGAAGTCTCTCATTAACACCATATGTAGGTCAGAATGTATGGCTTTTGGTATATCCTAGGTTAGTGCGTAAACCTGTATGACCTTCAGCCGTTTAGTGATTCTAAGTATCAGGTACGCGACGCTTGTCGACACACTCTCAATCTTTACACCGTTGTTAACGAGAGTTTTGTGGACGATGAATCCGACACCTCCTTAGGACGGATGGTCGCTCTTCCGGTGATAAAACAAGTTGCCGGATTCGAGGATTACCGTATCCTTCCTCTCTCTTCGGATGTCGGATAATCCTATGACATTCAATCGCAACTTGTCTATCTCTTCTTCTGGCTCTAGGATCTTCTCTTCAGTTCTCAGGGTGCACGCGTTAATCATTTTAGATGGCAACAGCACCTCCACCGGAGATTCTTAGCACCCCCAACCACACCGTTACCATGGACACGACCGTAGCGAGGAATAGCGGGGTCGACGGGTACTGGAGGCCGTTTCTTCGTAACACTCATCATGGGGTATATTGCCATAGTTGCCACGCTTGGGAAGCGAGTTGACATCCACAGTTTTTATATTGTTTTTTCTGTTATCAGAAACATGTTGCTGCCCATCTTCTGCCTCAGTTTCCCGTTGTCGCCTCTATCGAATCCCACGGGAAGATATGGGGTAGGTGGTATTGTTGCTCGCCACTACACGGGATATGAACTACTCAAAAACAATCAAAAACCAAAACAAAGAGTTTTCCCAAAGAGTAGTCACGCCGGGCAAGGTGTTGTGCCCGGCGAGCGGAGAACGCTCCGTGTGATAGTTCGGAGATGTTCTATATATACTGTTTATGACGATTCGGAACTTTTGATAGCACGATTTAGGCTTCGGTGTGATTCGCTTGTGGTGCGACGACAGCGCCGTCACACCACGTTTCCAGTTAAAAGGGTCTAGTGTTCTCTGCGCTCACTAGCAGCACTAAGATGATATTTTATGTTGGTATTCTGTGAGTGCGTGGTCCTTCCCCGGTCGAGTCAACTCATTCGTGTGCTAAAATCGTAATATAGCTGCAGCATGGGTCTACCATGATTAAAAACGAAATGACATAAAGACAATGTTTATTAAACACTTGCTGTGTTAAGTTTTGGTATAGAACGTGATCATGTCTCGATGTTATTGTCCAGAGCTCTTTGCTTTCATTACGTCCTAAGCATACTAAAAAGTTATGATAAGCTTCGTTCGTTTGCGGAATGAACTTCTACTCATTTGCATAGAATGAAACGCTCGAGCCAATTTTACTAAAATTTGATCCAATCGTGACTAAATAACAATAGTGTATATTATTAATACAATCCAGGAATAAAATTATATTTGAACAGTTGGTAACTACAAGTTAAAGTGAAAAAAAAATCTAGTAGGTTCCGATCCTCGGTGGCACAATCCTCGGTGGCAATCGGTGAAATTGTTAGGTGTCTAAATTATAAACTCTGATTTACCAGATTTTTTGGGGAAAGTAAAAAATCTTGATAATGCTTGGAAACGAAAAAAAAGTGACACACGTGTACATAGTCCACCTGATGGTAAGAGGGTACTGTGACACATTGACATATAAATCTATCATTTATTGTAATCTAAATGTACATTGTCACTCCTGAGGTTAAGGATGGAACGTTTACAATTAAAAGGATCTCCGATTCTCTACACTCATCGTATGAAAACTAACAGAATTAAGTTGCTATTTTACGCTACTATTTTCTGTAAGGGCATGGCGCTTCCCCGGTTGAGCCAACCGTCCATGCTACATCCGTAATTGAGCTGTAGCGTCGCATCGGTACGTATTAAATTATATGTATAATAAACATCTCTGATCTTTTAAAGGCTGTGCTACTGCGGTATCGATAGAGTGTTAATTAATTTTAACTTTACATAGATACATGAAATGAAACGCAATAACTAATAACTTTTTCATTCAGGGCATTTTGAAAATTCATTGGATCGGAGAAGAAACTCCACATATATCCTTTTTATGTCATACTTAGTAGTCAGCCTACGAATATTTAGCTTACGAAAAAAGATAAACAATAGATCCCAAGGAATTCGAAGTATATTCTACTATAAAAAATACGTACGAAAATTGTAGCTTATGAGTAACGTGATCACAAGTCCCGTTTTGAGTAGGATAATCCCGCTTTTTTTGTCATACCGGTGATTTTATTGAAAAACGAGCACAACATTGATGATAAGTGCGTACTGTGGCCCGTAGGCATTCGCGTCTTTCCTCGAATAAGAATCTGAGTCGTGGTGTGAGTAAAGATACACTGTCACCTCGGAGTACTAAGGTTGTGTTTAGGTGTTTTGTGCATCACTTTCTCCATAATATACAATAATTTTCTATTTTGTCAAAAAATAGCGAAGCAACATGCAAACTCTGTCTCCCGTGACATAATTGTGGATCCGCACCGCGCTAACCAATTGTGCCAGCGTGGCTTGATAAAGTTGCTTTGACATGTCTGAAAGGTTATATTTTTAAACTAAAAGTTACGAAGTGACAACTTAATCAGTCTACAATAATTTTTAAACTATCAACAAGTTTCTAAATAATTTTTACTTGCGCTTCTGAAAAATAAAAAAGCTGAGTTTTTAATTATCTTGTTTTTAGTTTTGATCATTAAACATTCTATTAACATCTGTTTTATCTTTAAAACCATGATAATTAAAGTGCGTCCCGTTTCAAAGGAAAATAATGAGCAGGTTACTCACGAGTGGCAAAGCCGAGAAGACAGGCTCTTACAAACATATTATGACCGACTCGTATATTCATAATATACGAGTGTGAGATGTACAAACATATTCCTTCATGGTTCGTTGCATAGCGTAAGAATTTAATTTTATATTATTTTTCTTCTCACTGGTCTTCTTGTGTACTAGTCATTATATTTATGTGTGCTTTTAGAAAAGTTACTCCCGGAAATAAAGATCAATTTATTTCATTGAGCTTAAGTTTAAAAAAATCACAAACAAATATACGAATAATGTCTTAAACTTTAGCACTTATGTAGTACGTGCTCGGCAGTGAAGCGAAACAGAGAAGGAATCGACAGATATGATACAATTATGAAAATTAACCGCTTAAATCAAATTAAGAGTAATAAAATATTATTACTCTTAATTTGGTAGTATTATACACCGTCCAAGTAATTACAGAGTTTTACGTTTACAATCGGAAGTATTTCTATATTTAATTAAACGTGAAAATCGGTGAAACACATTAGGGCAGCGCGGTGAACTCCTCTCTCCTTTCCCTTTGCCTTGCCTTTGCCCTTTCTTAGAGTAATAACATATACATAATGCCTGTACGTAATCTGAGTACGTGTACTGTCGGAAAGGAAAGAAGCCATGGCCATGGCCAAACTCATTAGTGAGGTGGCTTACTTTGTACATAAGTACAAATTTAAATTATATATCTGTTTTGTCGCGTTTCGAATTTGAATTCGAATCTAATAGACTGGACATGTGTGTTTTGTGATTTGTCAGCTGATTGTAACCGTGTCAAGCCTGTTTTTTAGATTATTACATGGTAATGCTCTTCGTACGGGTACTGCCACTTAATAACAGCATAGGGTAATCCATTGCTCCAAATCACTGCGTCGGTGTCAACAAGGAAACTAAAACGGATGGGATCCCACAGAAAGGGAGCGCAAGGCGTTGGCACTGAGAGCCAATATGCTTGCACGCAGATTCACCAGATGTACAGATACAGTTAAAATAACGCTTTTTAAAGCGTTTTGTTAATCATTTTACTCTAGTGACCAGTAACGACTTCTGGAATAATTTCGGTCGGCAGATCACCCCACATGTCGGTCACCGCGTGAGCTCGGTCCAGATATTTTGTTTTCTCATCTGTTTCGGCTTTCATAAGGTTCTCGTCACACAGAATGGTAATGTCGACCTAAAATATCTTTGACCGTGCCCGGTCCGTATATCAGCCTTATTCGCAAGAATAGTCCTATCTATGATGATGGCCTGGTCCCGTAGACCCTGGCGCGATCATTTTCGAGCATGGCTTCCGGCAAGTATTTATAATAAGGCAGTTTCCAATCCTTGAGACCGTATTTCATAGCGAGATCCTGGTGTAAAATCCTGGCTACTAGGTTGTGCCTGTGCAAGTATTCAGAGTAAAAAAGTGCCGAACAATCATGCATAAGTAATAACATGCCTAAGTAACTCACCGGGATTGCGACAAGCTCGACAGATATCGAGGGTTCCATCCATTAGCATGTATATCCGATAGTTGTTGCTCTTAATAACCTGATCCTGTATTGCACAGACAAAACACTCAGTTTCCCTAAGGAGGTTAACGAAACGTAGCCGGTTGAAGAAGGGGGCTGCATTTACGAAAGGCTTATGTAGAGCCTTGTAAAACTTTCCGTGGGGCTCCTTCTTCTTCTTTTTTCCTCTTTGGCCTGATTCGTTGCTGGGTCCGTTACACGTAGCATTGGCCGCTCCAGTGTTTCTTAGAGCCTCCTCTCTCATCACTCTAGAAGACACGATTCTAGTTGAACCGTGTCGACCTCTCAGTATATCGCCGAATCTGCTTCACCCTAGCATCGGTTCTCTGCTTAAAGTCGTATATCCTCTTCGTCAGTTTTTACGTTTTATGCGTATTATGCCATGCTAACGGTATGCACAATTCTCGGCTCATTATTGCCTGATCTGAAGCTAATCCGATGAAGGCCTTTACGATACGGTCCTCAATTCTTTTTCTCCCGACTGAGATAGCGCTACTTTGCCCAGTAGCGCGTCCAGATATAGGAAGTTTAGTAACAACAATGCGCCAATCTGCCAAAGCAGCTCCAAAGAGAATTCAGTCCGTATTGCAAAGCTCCTGACTGGTGTCCATGTGGTTAGCCAAGTAACAGGTTTAGGGCCTTCACGACATCCCGCTTATATGCGCAGAAGGCATATATGCGCGGAAGTCGCAGTCGATTTCCAAGACGCGTACAGCACGTTTCTACAATCGCCTCCTCCAATTTACTCCTCATTTGCTCTATTCCATGGGTGATCATTCCATAACCGTCTGAATAGAACGGGAAGATCCATGGCGTTTTCCACATTTGGATGTTGGTTTGTGGCCTGAGGAGCCGCATCACCAGCCATAGCCGATTAATTCGATGTGGGAATAGCCTCACGCCGTAGACGTTTGAGTTCGACATCATCAAATATTTTCGAGCACGTAATGTACCGAACTTGGTTTGCCAGGTTTTGCTCTGTGACGGCAACAGTCAGCTCCAGCTCAGCAAAAAAGCGACAATCCGAGCTCGATATACTATCCCTCCAGTTCCTGCCCCTTTTGTCCTATAGTACGCCCGCAATGCGTGTGCGTTCATATTTTTTGTGCAACGCATGCGGTCGAGTCCGAGAGGACCCTGCCCACAGCCATCTGGTGGGGATGATACGAGGGGCTGCCAGGTGGTCATGCAGCACGCCGCGCTGGGCTGGCGGCGCACATGCTGTTGCGTCCAGTGCCAGCTGGAGCACCCACCCCGCACCCCGGGTGCACCCGGGTGACCACCATAATCCAATTATAGGCGTCAATTACGGGAGCCCGGCATAGTTTCATTTTGCGGCCGTAAGTAAAAACCGGCCTTTGCACACTCGATTCTGCCGAGGCACAGCACTCACACCTCTTGGTAAGGCGCTGACTGACTGCACCGATGTAGCAGTTTTGTTACTTAACTGTTACGTCAGCGGGTGATAGGATACGCTGGTATTCTGTGGGAACATAGTCGAGCCGACCTATTCGTGCTACAACAATATTATAGCTGCAATATGGCTCTACCACGTAAAAGTATTATTTCTCACAGTTAGTTACCAAGCGTGAAAATTATGACGAACAACCACCCTACGAAAGAATATATCGGGAGGCCTATGATCAGCGGTGGACTTTTATGGGGCTGTAATGAAGAAATTAATATTTAATACATATGACTGAATTGGAGCTCACTAAAGTTATTCATGCAAATTAGTAGTCCTGTGTTAATGTGTTTGAAGAATATTGATACATGTTAATTAATGATCATGTCTCCGGCGCCATGATGTCACGGTGTAGACGAATGACGATATGTGGTAGAGTTCATTATCATAAATGTAAATAGTTGCGTTTTACGTAAATAAAATAAACATTACCCACTTATCTGTAACTATAAGATCGTTTGATTTTTTTCACTTTAATTTTATAACCAAAAATTTGCCTATAACTTACGGAACGGTATTCACCCGCGCCCGCACCGTATAAAAATTGCGATTTCATTTCAAAACTCACGAGACTGTAATTTCCTCCTACCAGGTGATTCCTGCAAACCTGGCGCGAGATGATCGCAAGTTGGACGGGCCCTACGCGGGTCATTTGCGATGGATTGTGTAGGTGTCCAAAATTTATATTAAAAGTATAAGTTTATAAAATAAAACAGATGGTAATGATCAAATTTAAACATTAGAACCGACTATGATGGACTGGCTTTATAGGAAGATGTGTGAATGTGAATACTAAAATATGATATGAAAATAAATGTTAATTATTTTGTTATCATTAATCCCGCCTACATCGTCTTCTAAATATAATAACAATGCTTATTTCAAGTCGTTTTAGTCATGGTTGCACTTAATGAACGTGTAAGCGAATTTTACAAATTTTCATTACAACTGATTTCGATCAGAAATTTACGGCAGTTATATGCATTATCAACATCAGAAGTAAACGGAACATTAGTAAAGGCAATCGGCTCCGACATATCCATATATAGTTATGCGGACGACATGGTGCCGCTGAGTGCGTCGTTCTGTGCCCTGAGATACCATATATATATATATATATAGGCCATGGATTATTGTACAATGTCAGGAAGAGCCAATACATGATCTTTGAGGCCAAATGGGTGCAAAATGTCCTGCCAATATACCTGATTTTAAATTAAGCGGTGAACCCTTGGAGAGGGTTGAACAGTTTAAATATCTGGTCGATACGGTGCTCCGCTCTCGATCCCTATCGGGCTGATATGAATCGGGAGCGGAGGGCGCTGTCTATTAAAGATAACATTATCGCTCTTAGGTTTACGCGGTGTTCAAAGAAGGTTAAGGTTACGCTCTTTCGAGCGTTCTGTACATCGCTCTACTCGTGCAGCTTATGGGCTAACTACAGTAAGAAGAGTTTCAGCATCCTCCGCGTCGAATACAATAAAGCGTTTTGGGCGATGCTTGGGCAGCCTAGATTTTGTAGCCTCTCTGGTATGTTCGCTGATGCATGCCACCATAAGCAAGCGGGCCGCGTCCCTGGTGTGCAGAGTGCGGGCCAGCTCCAAAACTGTTCTAGAAATTGTCGCGGAAAGGTTAGATTGTCTATTCAAGTCGACCGTTGGATTTATTATTACTATTTTAAATTTTGTATTGACATTGATTTATTTATTTCTAACATTATGTGGATTGATTTACAATTCATTGTTTTACTGGTTATGGGTGAAATTGCCTGAATAAAGATGTTTATTATTTATTATTATTATAAACGTTTGTATCTATACTAGGATTTACTGTATATGATCGATCACCAGGCCCCCTTCACCCACGGACCAATCTATAATCCTATAAAAAAATAAAGTTTTTTTAAATTTATTTTTTATAGGAAAAGGGTAACAAGCGAGCACACAGTCCACCTGATGGTAGGTGGTTGCTGTGGCCCATAGACATCTACATCTATCCTCGTTTGCGA
>DWHP01006425.1:0-11423 GCA_018247895.1 Parnassius honrathi | reverse complement strand
CTCTCACAGAATACCAGCGTCAAATAGTAGCTTAATGCTGCTGTGTTTCGTATGGTGAGTGTAGAGAACCGGAGACATTTTTTACTGGAAACGAGGCATACTACCCAAGTCCTCACGGATGACAACGCATCTGCATTTTGATTCGTAATTGTGGATACATGTAGATGTCTATGGGCCACAGTAACCACTTACCATCAGATGGACTGTGTGCTCGTTTGTCATCCTAACCTATAAAAATACTATTAATATTTATTTTATATCTTTTCAAAATATTCTCCATCATGCTAAGACAGGGTGACGTTATATTCCCGAAACTCTTCACCGCTGCTTTGTAAGACGTTTTCAAGCTACTGAACTGGAAAGGATACAATTTTTATTTTTATCAATGGCGAGTACATTACTCACCTTCGATTTGTCGACGATATATTCTTTATGGCAGAATCGCTGGTGAACCTAAGCACTATGCTCAATGACTTTAACAGTGTCTTCCAACGGATAGGTCTTAAGATGAACACGAACAAAACAAAGATCATGTTTAATGTCCATGTCACACGTATGTCGTTAGTTGTTGGGAGCGCTAAGCTCGAAGTTGTTGATGAGTACGTTTACTTGGGACAAGTAGTCTAACAACAAAATATATGCCACATTACACGAGGCATATAGTTTGCTATAATTGTCACAACCTGGCTATAAACGCGTTGAGACCCGCCACTATATCGACCAGTTGCTAGACATCTGCCTTGCAAAGATTGATCTGGCCCTCTGCCAACTTAAAAATGGAGAAGATGGAGTTACAACAGAACTCTTAAAAGCTGGTCAACCATTGCTGAAAGAGCTCTGTCGAGTTTTTAACTGCATTTTACGAGATGTCAGTACTCCAAAGGCGTGTAGCAGAAGTATTACAGTCTTGTTTCACAAGAAAGGTGACAAGACTATGCTGATGCAGAAAATTATCGCCCTACTTTGCTTCAGCCACGTATATAATTTTTTTTGAGGGTCATCATAAATCAACTCTTGCGAAGACTCGACGACTTTCAGCTTGCGGAATAGGCTAGGTTTCGAGAAGAATTTGGCACTATAGACTACATTCACTCAATGCGGCAAATAATAAAGAAGACAATAGAGTGTAACCAACACCTGTATCTTGTATTTTTAGACTATAAGAAAGCCTTTGACTCCGTTGAAACTTAGGATGCTCTGGATTTTTTGAAGTGGTGCCAAATCGATTGGCGGTCATCGGAGTACTAAGACGCCAGTTCCAATCACTGGTGATGGTGAAATTCTCGAAATTGTCCAGGTATATACCTACCTCGGGCAGATATTGCAACTAGGTAAGAATAACTTCGAGAAGGAAGCTGATCGGAGGATTAAGTTAGACTAGGCAGCATTTAGAAAGCATTGTAGGGGTTTCTCGTTGCCCATACCGCAAAATATGAAGATAAAAGTCTTCGTCCAGTTCGTTTTTCCCCTCTTTACTTATGGTGCCGAAACGTGGACACTGACTATACGGCAACTCCACAAGCTCAAAGTTGCTCTCCGGGCAACGGAAAGAGCTATGCTCGGAGTTTCTCTGGTTAACCAAATTCGAAATGAAGAAATTCACCGGAGAACCAGGATTACGTCATAACCTTCCTTGTTTGTAAACTCAAGCGGCGATGGGCCGGTAATATTTGTGGCAGAAGTAACAACCCAACAAGAAGGGACCCCAACAAGAAGAGACGTGGCTGGTAGAAACTGGATGCGTGTAGCCGAAGACCGCAGGCTGATGATGATGATACTGATGTTGCAATAAATAACAGACTGTTGCATAACAATTGATATCATTTAGTTTACAAAAACTTACTAGTTGCTAACCAATAAAACCGTGCCGAGACTTGTGTCTCGGCACGGTTTTATTGGTTAACAGTAATAAACTTTTAGTATAGAGTAACAAGATATTTTTAAAAAGATTTTATGTTTTGTGTAAAATTACTAAATCAGATGGCTTGGCTGAAGCTGTAATCGGTAGTGTCAAAACTCCAACCGAAAGATTGAAGTTGAAACGTTATTTTGTAAAGTCGTCATCGACAAATTAAAATTCTAGTTCTCAAAATCTAGTTTAAGTAAAAATTTAATTAAGGAATTAAATTTTGAAAGAACTATTACGCTCTTATTCATTCACTCACATTCAATTCAATTATCAAATTCCAGTTCTCACTAAATATATTTTCCGATTTACAAGTATATACCAAGATTTTATTGGTTTTATTATTAACCATGAAAATAGCATGGAAAATAGGTTCTAGTTTATTCGACTAGTTTAGAAAATCCAAAATAAAAATTTCATACCCTTTGGCTTTTGGTTTATTAAATTTTCGTTTAAAGAAATGAACAAATTTTCTTTTCTGTTGAAATCAATGATATAATGGGAAATTATGTTATGAATAGTTAAGCAGATATAGTACCTACAGGAAGACATATAACTTCCTTGCAGCTGCTTGTCCTCAGATTCAGCTGCTCAATATTAATGTTCAAGGAAAGTCTCTTAGCTCCTAACAACTGCGCACTGTTAGTATATTCCAAAAATACATACCGACGCCAAAGTAGGCAAATTTTTAAGGTTGATGAAAATGCTACTTTTTTAGTGACATTGGTTTTACTTGGCCTAGCATCGCTTCATTCGAAGACTGCCAGTTATGGGTATTTCACGCGCACTGTTATGGCTTTCTTACGAACTGAATTCGATCTCAGCTAGCCCAAGTACCAGGCTGGTATCTCTCTACAACTATTAGGGTAACGCACTTACGTTGTCAGTCGTCATAGGCTCAGACAAACAGACCGCAACAACGACTTGTTAGATTGATTCTTTTATTGACGATCGTTTTTACGGGAAACGAGGCGTTCCATCTTAATTATCAATGCTTCTGCATTTTCTTTTTTAACCGAGGATATCTATCTATCGGTCCACAGCATCCACTTGCCATCAAGTGGACTGTGTGTTCGTTTGTCACCATTATTGTATAAAAAATTATCGTCATTATGTCAGACGCTAGTAAGTGGTCATAATAGATTACAAAATATTTTATTTCACATAAGAAGCGTTTGAAATGACAAACGACAAAATAGTGAAGTGGCTGACGAATGAAAAAGTAAATCCGCAAAAATAAATTATTTTGCTAATACCTATACATTATGAAGAAATTGTTCTATTTCATAGAAGTATATCATAATATATAAAAAATTTAAGCAACGAAACTCAAACAATCGTCATCAAAGCGTTTATGATCCCATTAAAAACACAATTCTCTTTGATCATAAAAGTATAGAAATCTGAACAGCCTGCTTGTTACTGGAAATGACATTTAAATTTTAACAAATGCCAGACTTGTGTAGTATTTCTAACATTAGAAGGAACTCCTACGTATTTAGGGTACTCTTATTAGTTTTATTTTCATATAATTCAGCTTTATAAATAATAAAATAAGTTATGCAGAGGCAAAACATAAAATTCAATGAAATATTTCTAATAGTACATAAAATAAAACGTAAGTAAAATACTATCTATAAATAGATGTAATTCTTTTGTACGTGTGTTTGTCACGATGGATTATGTTGTGAGTGTTTGAGAGGGTGGTTTAGATTAACAATTTGATCCGGTTGGTGGCGCTGTTATCGACATCGATTAATATAAAGAGAACGACGATTTAATATAAAGTATTAATTATTTTACTTAGTGCTTTCAAAGCAATACAAAAGCCATTGAAACTTTAACTTGTACTCCTTTAAATTCCTCATTTGTATTCACTTCATATTTTTGTGTTACTGTTACCGTTACCTTTACGGTCAATGAAACCACTGCTAAACATAGGCCTCCCCCGGTTCCCCCCGAACGGGTTTTCGCCTTATCGGTGCGGGGGGGGGTCTTAATAGCCGTTGCTTGGTCACCTGCGGTGAACTAAGAGAAACCCACACACGGCTGGACCGAGGTGTAGGGCCGACTCGAGGAGGCCACTCCGAGTGGGCTAGGCGAGCCCACGGATGAGTGTTGGTAGGCTGCGGCGAGAGAGGAGCCCTCTATCACTACTGCAGCGGTCGAGGTGTAGTCGCGGAGTAAGAGGAGTATTGGTATGGCGATGCGCCACTCGCCCTATCCTCCACGACTTTGACGGGGCCTCACCGTTAATATATACGTGGCTGGTGTAGCTGCAGGGAGAGAAGGAGTGACGGTATCGTGAGGCACCACTCTGTTTACCCTCCGCAGTCGATTTCTGTCTGGCGGCGGAGCCATAGACCAGATCCACCGCTGGGGTCAGGAAGGCTTGTGCTTCTGAGTTCTCGTTTTTCCTGGCTACATGACCTTCACGCTTCGAACACGGGGGTGTCTGTTTCGCATGTGATATCGGAGACCGCGAAGGAGGGCGCGTCAAGTATTCTGATGCGCCTTACCTGAGAAGGAGATGGGGAGGAGTGATCCTCTCGTGAGGAGGGTCTGCCATGCGACGACCATCGCTGGTGGGGCCACGGATGTGTGCGAAAGCCTTCATGTGGCCCTGCCAATATACGACGAAGGTGGAACATCATATGATTTTAGTCGACATAACCCGTCCGTGACCTCGCGAGGCATGTATGCGTAGGCATTTCCCCATGTAAAAAAATAAAAAAACTCCCTCCTCCTCCTCCTCATATTTTCTATAGTTCCCACGCTTAGTAGGTAGGTTGAACATCGCAATTTTTATTTTTTAGTTGTTCCGGCATCCGGCGGTCGCGAAATCGAGGTGCCCTGGTTCGCGTCCTGTCTTCGGTCCGACTTCTTTTCCTTTTTTTCAAATTCCCTTCTTTTGTGAGAAAATCTATTATTTCGAGCCCTTTTATTAGTATTTTTTTAAAAACACGAAAATTTAAATTAAATTAATTGTACCCATGATTTTTTATTCGAATAACCTTTTCCGTTTTTTCTATTATGTCAATAAGATCAAAAAATATTATTCATGTTTCATCAGTGTGTAAAATTTGTATCTAAATATAATTTCCGAAACACATGATTTCCAAAAAAAAAAATACTGAGGAAAGCTTGGTCATCCAGGTACTTTATAATTATATATATGTGACCAGGGTAATTAAATATGTTTTGATCTTTCTAAAGGTTTAATAACAGGCCGTTTGTACTATTTTTGTCGTGATCGTCTTAGTTCTTTTAGGTGTATTTTGGAAGAATGAATATTTACTGGAGCATTTGAAAGCTGTTGGTAGTGCCTTATAAGCTAAGTGAACCACGTTCAAGAAGACAGGGCTCGAAAAAGGTTAAAATCATAAAACGTCCCTATTCCACTTGTATTAGGTTTACATTATTAAATTATTATTAATAATTCCTTCCCGCTTGGAAAAGGCTTACAATATATTTTTACCTAAAATACCCGATTCGAGGGTTTCGCTCTCCCACATTTATTTAAAAAAATGTGGGGAGGCACACGGCTCACACGCCGTGCGTGGTGAGTGTTAACCATTTTGATGCGCTCCCACCGAAGGGAACGCTTAATTGGGAACTGGACCGTAGTCCACAGCAAACTAACTGGCAAAACAGTAAGAGATGGCTTAACCCTTTGGTAGTGCGTAAGCATAAACATCGATCAAAGTCGCGCATGTCAGTGCGTGCACGAATTAAGTATTAAGTTCGAACGCTCAGAGCTCGAACGAGCTGAAGCGGCAACAGCGCTAGCCAAGTCACAGTTTGAGCTAGCACGCCCCAATCCGGAATAGGAGATTGACTCGAGCGAGGGCGCAATGAGGAGCAAAGTGCTGAAGTGGAAGTATTCGTAAGGAGTTGGGTTCAACACTCAATTATGAGTGCGCCAGTCGGCGAAGTGCAGCCAGACGTGACTGATAAGGAGTCGTCTAAAGAATCACGCCGCTCAGAAGCGGGGATAGGGCGCGACTCAATGGCAAAACCACACGCGAGTGAAGTGTCAGTGTTGACCAACGCGATTATGAGTGCGATTAAAATGGCGTGAAAAGATAAGACTACATATAACTTCCGGTCTTCGATGGAGACGCAAGTGAATGGATTTTATTCAAGACAGTGTTCGAAGACACGCGTAAATACTTTTCAGGAGTGCAAAACGTGGCACGCCTTAGGAAGGCCTTAAGAGGAGCCGCCAAGGAAGCGGTTAGATCGTTATTATTTACGGTATGTGAACCCGATGAAATAACAAGTGCATTAGAAAGAAGTTTCTGCATAGTTGAGATGCTCATTCTATCCGAAATTGATAATGTAAAGAAAATGCCAAAGTTAGCGGAGGAAGGCAGAAACTTCGGCACCTTTGCTAGCAAAGTTATGAATATGGTTGCATCAATACGTGCGTTAATACAACCGCAATATTTACACTCACCGGAGTTAGTGAGTCGAGTCGTATAGTGGATAAGCTTGGGATTGTGATTAAATTCAAGTGGTTCGAATATCGAACACAATTTTCTACGGAGCCAGAGCTACAAAGAATGGCTAATTTTTAAATTCATTAAGTGAACAGTTCGGTGCATTGTTCACTATAGAACATAATGTCAAAAAAAGGATGCTTCCCGAAATTAAAGCTCGAACCGTACACGCCGCGAAGGCGTCTACGCGCCACTGCGACATAGGTGAGCGCAACGAACGCAACGAGCGTTATAAGAATGAAATACGTGACCGACGGAAGGTTATGGCTATGCAAGAGAAGCCAAATAACACGAAAGTTATATGTAATAAAGAGTACTTTGAAGAAAGAGAAAGTTGCTATAAGTTTAGAAATATAGATAACCGCGATAAATGGGATGAGGTGAAATGAAAAAAAGGCAAATATACGTTTTCAATGTTTGTCACCCTATCACGGTTGAGCAAAATGTAAAGCTAAACAGTGCGGTGTAGATGGATGTAGCATGCCACACCATAAGCTTCTACACAGAAGCCCTGAAAAAGAAACGTTGCCATCAGAGGGCGACGGGGGCAAGCAAGCGCACATTACGACTGTGAATACTGTGAATGCACTAGCATGTGCATATTTGAAGGTTATACCGGTCGGGTTGTATTGCCTAAAGGTAAGGTCAGGACCACAGCTCTTCTGGATAAAAGTGCATTCTGCATGTGGCTCAGCGGTTAGCGCTCCGAGATCCCAAAGAAGAGTTACGAATTGAGGACATCGGCGCTAAGCGAATTAGTGACAATAATTCGTATCGCTTAAAGATAAGAACAAAAGGAATGTTTTCACGCGACTTAGAGGGGGTACGTTTATCTCCTCTAATATTTAAACGTTTAAACGAGTCGAGAGCTATTAAAGCGGTGTATTAATTTGGCACCCATTGAGGATGAACTATATTATGAAAGGTCCAAACCTACCATATTAATTGGTCAGGATAATTGGCGTCCTATAGTTACTCGTGAATTAATTTGAGGAGATAAGAACCTTCCCGTGGCTTCACTCACCAAACTGGGTTGGGTTTTGCATGGCCACATGACAGGTGGCACCAAGCCGTTTAAGATTGTTAACCATATTTCCATCAAAAAGGAACAGGAAATGATTGATGATTTAAGATCATTTCGATCTCGAGTCGTTAGGTATAGCCGAGTGTAAGCTTGTCAACGACCCAGAGGAACGGGCATTAAATGTTTTAAAAAACACAGTGCGTCGCTTACCTGGTAACAGGTTCTAAGCGGGCTTGTTATGGCTATCGAATAATGAAGTTATGTCGTCGAATAGAATCCAAGCTGAAAATCGCTTGTTCGACATCGAGAAGAAGCTCGATAAAAATGTAGAGTTGAAAAAAGAATATGAGAAACAAATTGGTAATCTCTTTGATAGTGGTTACGCCGAGAAGGTTAATCATGATTCCATTTCTCCAAGAATATGGTATCATGATTAACCTGCGCAGAAGAAAAAGATTCGAATCGTATTTGATGCAGCTGCCAGAACCAAAGGGGTGATGTCTCAACGACGCTTTATTGGTAGGACCTGATTTACTGCAATCATTGTTCGGAGTTTTACTACGGTTCCGAGAAGGATGCGTAGCAGTTACGGCAGACATTAAAGAAATGTTTTTACAAGTCAAAGTACGCGAAGAAGACAGAGAGTCTTCGTTTTCTCTGGCGGCACAATCGTGACGCGCCACCAGAAGAGTATAGAATGACATCCCCTATTTTTGAAGCACCGTCTGCTCCGTGCACCGCTATTTACGTGAAAAATAAAAATGCACAAGAATACGAACATTTGTATCCAGAAGCGTCTCTAGCTACACAGTAAAACTTCTGTATGGATGATTATCTACGGGAAGTTCTCGACATGGCGACAGCAAGAAAGGTAGTTAATGACATATGACTTGCATAAGAACGCTTCATTTCAACTAAGGAGATGGGCTAGTAACAGACTCGAGGTTTTAAACAACATAGAAGATATCTTCAAAAGTGAAAGCGCCTCTCTACGCGATAGAGAACATGCGGAACGAACATTAGGTTTAATATGGAACATTGAATAAGACACGTTGAGTTTCTCCTTGAGTTCATGGAACACACCACCAGAAGTAATCGATGGTTTACGACCTCCCACAAAAAGGGAAGTGACAAGTGCAGTCATGTCAGTTTTCGATCCGTTAGGACTTGCTTCGCCCATCACGGTACAGTGGAAGTCAGTTATTCAGCAGACGTGGCGATCGGGCATTTCATGGGACGATCAGATCCCACAAGAATTAAATACGCAATGGAGAAAGTGGTTAGAAGAAATTAAGAAGTTAGATCATTTGGAAGTACCTAGACCAATTGCTGGCTACCTCAATGTGGGAGAGTTGCATACGTTCACAGATGCTAGTGAGAAAGCATACATCGCCGCGGTGTACTATGTCTTCAAAGACGATGATGAAGAGAGGCAGGCCACATTGCTAGCCTCCTTTATAGCCTATTTCTGTTCCGAGGCCTGAGTTGCAAGCGACCTTATTGGGCTCGCGGTTATCTGCAGCCGTTGAAAAAGAATGCAGATTAAAAATTTCTAATCGATTTTTCTGGACGGATTTACGTACAGTTTTAGCTTGGATTAAGTCGGATCCTCGAATGTTCAAGCCATTTGTGGCACACAGGTTAGCTGAGATTGAAGATCATAGTAGACAGTGTGAATGGCGTTGGGTTCCAACGTCGGATAATGTGGCGGACGACGCCACTAGAAGCTTTCTTTCCACCTTCAATGGGAATTATCGTTGGTTTCAAGGACCAGATTTCCTTGGAATAAGTCCTGATTCATGGCCTACACAGATAGATATGAAAGAATATGTAGAAACGGGTGAAGAAAAATCGCTGAAAAGCATAAATACGCTGATAAGAAAAGAGTCGTGGAGTTTACCCGACTACGGACGATTCAGTAATTTCGAGAGATTTCTTAGGGCTACGGCAAGAATGTTGCAAGCCATAGAAAAATTCAAGTTTTTAATTTCCCACAAATTAACCGATTCGAAAAGGTTAATTCCGTGTTCTAAGGATATTTCGACCAAGTCGCTTAAAGGATCCGACAACATTTTGGAAATAGCTCTTTTAAGGAAGGCTGAAAGACTTATATGAAAGTTCGTTCAAGGCGAATGTTTTCATTCGGAAATATGTCGTTTAAAGGCAGGAGAAAATGTCGAAAAGAGTTTACGTTTAAGCAAATTGGCTTTGGAAATAGGAGAAGATAACCTCCTTCAATTGAATGGTCGTTTACCATTCAAATCTAATTTGTCGGAAGAAAGTAGAAAGCCTGTCGTTTTAGACGGTAAACACGACAGAGTGAAGACGATGATTAAAGTCGTTCATCTTCATTTTGATCACGCTAATCATCAAACGGTGATGAATGAGGTGAACCAAAGGTTTTATATCCTGATTTTACGTAATACAGTTCCCGTTGCGTAATACCATTGACAGTTATGCGTAACATTACTGTCAATGGTGTAAGACCTATGGTGTCTCTGAATTACACCACAAACTGTGTCGCAAGGAAATCTTCCTTTAGAAAGAATAGCTCATCATGAGCCACCTTTCACATGTTCAGCCGTAGATTATTTCGACCCCATGAATGGGAAGGAGACATGAGAAACGGTGGGGAGTTCTATTCACTTGTTTGACTACCAGAGCAGTACATCTGGAATTAGCATCGTCATTGACACCATCGTCAATGATAATTGCGTTAAGGTGATTTATCGTCAGAAGAGGAAAACCTTCCGTCATTTACAGCGATAACGGAACGAATTTCAAAGCTGCAAATAAGGAACTTATATAGGTATACATGGAATGTTATGAATGTTATGACAGCATCGAAGATGAATGTTTTAAGAAATATATTAATTGGAAGTTTATACCACCTGGAGCACCTCATACGGGAGGAGCCTGGGAAAGGATTAATAAGATCAATTAAGACAGCTTTAATCGCAACTCCTAAGGAGGAGATTTTGCTCACGCTGTTTTAAGAAGCAGAGCACACAGTCAATTCGCGACCATTAGTTTCGGTTAATGTGGAGTCCCGAGGAGGGCATAACGCCTAATCATTTTCTGTAACGACGTTCTAGTGGAGATAGTCCACCTGGTCAATTTATGGATAACCATTTAATCGATCAGCCGAATTAGAAGGCGTCTCAGAGATGAGCAGACCATTTTTGGTCAAGATGGCTAAAGGAATATATGTCTACGTTGATACCTCGAACAGGCGACAGTAGCAAGCTCATGGAGCCTAAGGTGGGCGGTGTTGTTTTGGTCGTAGATCATTCGCTACCACGTAATACATGGCCACGAGATAAAGTGCATAGGACGTTACCAGGAGAAGATGGTCACACTAGGGTTGTGGTCGTCATCACGAAGACAGGCATTCTGAGGAGGCCTACATCTCACTAAATAGTCCTGGTACCTGCGACGCTGCCCTTATAATGGTACTAGCGTACGGTGGGGACATTGTCAGCGTCGCAATGTTTTCTGCAAATAAATTATGATTATAAGCGTAAAATCAGCATTAAAATCAATGTTTATGTGGAAAGAGGCTAATTCCTGAACCTTAAGACTGACCTAAGACTGTGAATGTGCGAATGTTACATGAATCTAGCGATGGATGCAAGAACCTTTGTTTAACTTAGAATCATGTGTTACGTAACAATCAATTACGCAACACGAATCGATATGCTAAATTATTAAAAGAAATTTTATTAAAATTAATAAAAATTATTCTAAATATTGTTTATTATTAGTTCTAACAGTTTTTCACCGTTTTAAAAAGAAAGAGATGATACAATATCAGAGTAGTATACATATATGTTAAGAAAAACAAGGATAGCAATTGCTAGAGTGAGAACCTCTTCCTGTAGATAAAATTGATTAAAACTTTGTTTAAAAAATGCGATTAAAGCTCTGTTTTCTATTTTAGCTATCTATTTGTTTAAGATGAATGTTAATTATGATAAGACCTGTGTAAATT
>DWHP01006424.1:0-11423 GCA_018247895.1 Parnassius honrathi | reverse complement strand
GGCGCGTGCGGCAGCGGCGCGCCCGGCGCCAGGGGCGGCGACGCGCCACCCACGAACCGCTCGCTTTCGTTCTGCTGCACATACATACTCCTCTGTACTCTTAAATTACTTTAAATACCCCCACGGTCACTGCTGTCTAGCAATATCCACTACTCTATATCATCCCATAAGCGTCGTAAGACACGACCGAGGGGAAAAATTAAGGAGATGGGCAGCAGCGTTTCTCTTATAACAGTTAAAAATTAAAAACTGTCAACCCACTTGCTTGACAACCATAATAGCTATAGCAAATATCTCTTTGAAAGGGCTATAAGACAGTTTATAAGGTCCGTACTCTCTTTGATTAGTGCGAGTGCAGATGACTAGTAATTGCAGGCGTTTAGTGCAGGTTTGTTGTGTAAGTAGTGTCCAATTCTGTTTAGTGGTTATGTTTAGTTAATTCAATTGTTAGCCGTTGGACCAGCAAGTACTCTGTTTAACTTTCTTAACCTCTAGTGACTATATAGATCTCAAGTTTCTTATTTTAGTATAAACTTCTTTACTTCCCTACCCTGTTATGTTCATAGCTTCACTTATACACAGAAATGCCACATCTTAGGCTACTTTTTTGCAGTTAGGATATTAACTATTGTAGACATTCATTTTTTTGATACTCCTACACAAATTTATAGGTTATGGTCTTTGGTCCACTTTGCCATTTTTGCAACACAAAGAAGCGTCCGACGCTAAGCACTAAATACTAAACACTGTTGTCCAGACGTCTTTACTGAAGGACGTACAAGGAAGGGACGATGCAGAGAACATGGATACTCGTATTCCACCCGCAAAAAAGTAGAACGTGCTTCTAACCACTTTACTACGCAGATTACTAATCACTTGCACTAATCAATCGCTGTCGACACGTATTTACTCCTAATCACTAAGCACCTGCACTAATCACTAATTAAAGCGAATACGGGCCTATACAGTATACTGAAAGCAATAACAATAGTTTTATTTTAACTTTTATGATGATGATTTGTGTTTGCTGTTTAGACCACACTGCTAACAAAATCTCTTAAGCGACAGAAAAAATTGAATGAAATTAGTAGTTAAATTTGCTAAACATATGGTAAAATCCAAGGAAAGAACACACTTTCACAAAATATCAGTATAAAATGACAACCAATGCTGCCATGTTCTGTATGTTGACTAAAGAATCTGAGTCCCTCCGTACTAAAACAGTATATCCCATCGCAGCTTTCAAGGATAACATTATCTGCATTTTCATTACATCAAATTTATTACTTTAATATGCTAAAATAAAAAAATAAAACAACTAAATTGTCGTGTTTCCCAAGTTGATTATATAAACAAAATAAACAACAAAATAGAGAGTAATTTTAAGTCTAATTCTTTATAAGAAGAGCGATGCATACCTGCGGAGGTGGCGGTGTGCGAGAATGCGACGTGTAGTGCGGCGGCTTGGTCACAGCCTTCGCATCCGGCAGGAACTGTCCAAACTCCGCCAGCAGATCTTCCTGGTTCTCAAACAGCTTCGCTACCTGGTACACCGCAACATTACATTACTCGTGCAACTATCTTACCTCACTTACACACATGAACTGAAACATTTTACACTAGCTGTGCCCGCGACTTCGTTGGCACATAATAATTTTTAGTAAATTAGTATTATGAATCGGATTTTCTTGACAATCTTATGGGGTTAATTTTTTTCTTTTATTTTTGAAAATTTTCTAAAATAAAGGTAGGCCATGTTACTCCTTATAACAAAATCGGTTTATCCGTTTCGGGCATTAGCCGGAACAAACGGACATACAGATAAGTAGTAGAAAAACAATACCTGCGAATAAACTTCTTGCTCGGTCTGCTGCCTGGCCTGTGGTTCCTTGACATCGCGGTGGCCGCGCTGGTACGCGTGCAGGATCTCCAGAAACCGCTTGTACTTGTCTGGCTGCCGCGAGAACCGCGACTACACAAATATCAACCACAAATCAATTAGTGTACATAATAGACGTGACTCGTTTACCTATTATTTATACAAGCTCCAAGATTCAACTAACAAATGTACAGGTTGGCGCAATAAAACATGCATATATACGAAAAATTTGTACAAATATAAATATACATGCTATGGTTTAAATAAAACTATGAATCTATTAGGTTAATTAATATATGCTGTTCATTTTTAAAAATAATATCATCGTATCATGATGGCCCTCTCTGCTGCTATCATTTCACTCCAGATATTTTCTTTGAGCTGATTAATGTTCCTCGGCTTATTGATGTAGACTGCATTGTGGCCACAGAATGTCACTTCTCCTTGAGATCAGTCTAGTTGGGAACATTTGTTTCAATACCGCTAAGACATTTGCCATGTGACTGGTTGATTCATCTTGTTGCAACCAAGTCCTTGAATCCACTATTCTTAATTTGTCAAGTTCTGCAATGAAAAATGTTTTTAACATCGCAACAGTGGTTGGCCGTAACAGTGAGACCCCAAAAAATCTTCAAAGAAGAAAAGTACCAAAAATCCCTTTGCTTGATATTGCTGCCCATACAGTCACTAGTTCTAGGGATTTCACTGCTCCAATAGGAATTTTGTCCCTTTACAAAACCATTCAAATGGAAATGGACCTTATCAGAAAAAAGGATGTCAAAATCGGAAAAATTGTACAATCATTTCTTTAGCAAACGCCAACCTTGCTCCGAAGTTATTCTCTTGCAGTTCTTGCATTAAATGAATCTTAATGGATGCAGTTTAAGATTAAAGTTTAAAATTCTTTGTGTGGTAACACATAATGGAGAACTTTACAAAGTGGTATGGGCATCTATCTCTCTCTCTATCTCTCTCTCTCTACCTCTATCTCTCTACCTCTCTCTCTCTCTCTCTCTCTCTATCTATATCTCTCTCTCTATCTATATCTCTCTCTATCTCTCTCTCTATCTCTCTCTCTCTCTCTATCTCTCTCTCTCTATCTCTCTCTCTCTATCTCTCTCTCTCTCTCTCTCGACAGGTTAAGCAAATGTAAGTGCATTAAATCAAATTTGTGAATTAATTGATTTCGCGTTTCAATGAACATCAAATTATATATATAAGCACTCATGCCTGTCACTCAGAGGGGTTGGCAGAGACTACAGCCTTCCATTTGGCACAATCCTGACACACCTCTCGCCTCTTCCACGTCCATATACCTACGCATACATGCTCGTCGGTTAAGGGTACTCTTAAGTTGGCACCCTTTCAATAGGTCGCCAATTTGGTCGACAAACTTTCGCCCAGGGCGTCGCTTACCGACTTTGCCGTTCACTTCTGCAACATAAATTTACTTTATCACTCTTTCCTCATTCATTCTTTCTACATGACCAAACCACTGAAGCATTCTTTCTTAATCCTCGTCACATCATCTTGCATACCACACTTCTCTTATTACACAATTTCTTACGACCGCATTTTTACTGTGTTTATTCTACTCTCGTGCCTCTTGTCACACCCAACTTTCACTACCATACATTAAAGTAGGCACTAACACAGCACTGTGAATTGCCATACATGCCTTTTTTGACACATTCTGACTTTCCACAATAGAGTGTAGAGCCCCATTTACTCTATTTCCTGCACTCACTCGTTAAAATATACCTTATGCCGTATGCTATGTGGGACACCTTAGTTCAGCAATGGACTTTTAAAGGCTGTAACGTCTGGACGGCTAGTGGAACTTGACGTGGTGCAACGCCCGCATATGAAATAAGAATGGAATTTAGTCTGTGACCAACATTGTAAAAATATTTATTCGGAACGCACTACACATGTAAGGCAATCCTCACCTTGATCTTGTTAACGTATTCAATGGCGTGGTTGAATTCGACGGGCTGACCCGCTGCAGCTGCGTGTGCCGCTCCACCTGTCCATCACAACAGAACTACTTTTAGATATTCGATATAGCTATGACGTAAGTTATGAAGCTGCTTCTATCATTCTCTATGGATTATCGAAATAAGAAATAAAATAAATTTGATACAAATAATTAGCTTTGCACGAGGGAAGGAAATTCTCAGATGTAAATTAGCGTATGAATGAACATCCAAGCATTGTTTGTTAATGTAAATGGCTTTGATGGTATAGAGCTAACAGACAGTTTAAAGATCTTATAGTTGTGAAATGCCTTTGATATCTGGCGATGCCGCCGCCCGCGTAGGTTTTTGCGCGACAGCTTGTATGCTAGGAGCTGTCACGAAAATGGATATAAAATTATTTTGGATATTACAATAATTATTATAATTTATTAACATTATGTACATACTTATAAGTCAAAAACGTTTAGTGAAAAGATCATTTTTTATTAATATACAAGAAAAGACACATTTTCAGGTGTCGCACTGCCAAATATTTTCGTCACTTTCTTTTTATAGATGTTTTCAGTTTTCGATTGTTAAATTTAATTATGTAGTATTAGCATTTCGCTTAACAATTTTAATATAAAAACGAGGGAAATATAAGCATGATCGTCATTTGAATTCAATTTTGCTTAGTAACTCATATAACTATAACAATAATTCATCATTCCAGATATTTTACTTTTCGAAAACGGCACATATAATTAGTTAAAAAGTACTACGCTCACGCCAACCGTCTATCAGATTCAATGAAGACCGATAGCACAAAGTCGTCCTGCCCCCTGCAGCAACTGTCAGGTCTTTAAACTGAGGATATGATAACAACGTGATAATGAACTTTGAATATAATTGTAGTAGTAGTATAAAACTTTACCTTGACTGTGATGTATCGAGGCAGCCTCAATTTGCTGGTGGGCTTGCGAAATATGGTGCAGCGTGTTGGCTGGTGGAGCGCTCACAGACAAGTTGTGCACAATAGCACCGCTCACCGACCTGAACAAATGATACATATTTAAAATTGTGCATGTCGACTATGTGACTGAACAAGTAAAGAGGCGATGAGTTCAGAACTTAAAAAGCAGCCATTAGTTTTATCATTGCAGTCAAACGGTAATTTGTTTCATCATATAGGATTGAAAAATGATAAGGCGGGGTAAGAGTAAGTGAATAGATGAATACTTATTATCCTCTGTCAATTTCTGCCTACCCCTCTGGGTTATAGGTGTAGGTGTTTATAAGAATGAGCGAATGGTGTGTGTGTGTGTGCGTGTGTGTGTGCGTGTGTGTGTGCGTGCGTGTGTGCGTGCGTGCGTGTGTGCGTGTGTGTGTGCGTGTGCGTGTGCGTGTGTGTGTGAGGGGGTGTATATACTCACTGCTGCACCGGCAGGAGATGCAGCAGCTGCGGCTGCGGCGGCGCGTGCTGCACGCCCAGCAGCACCCCGCCGCTCAGCCCGGTTGGCGACGGCATCGACACCGACACCTGCACAAACAAGCGCATTTATCCTCAGCATCAAGCCCACTTCACTGCAAACAAAAAAATGTTAAACATTATGTATATAAAATAAAATAAATACTATATATATATAATAAATTGCTCTTAATTAACCTAAAAAAGAAGAGTCAACAACCTACCAACCACAAAAATATTGGGATGGATTTTTTTTTATTAAAAATTATATATGACAATAACTGTTTTTATGAAGCACAATAAGTTATATTCATTTTTATTATTGTTAATACATAAACACACTAGCAGCTAAAAAGCTGATGTGTATGCATCTTAATGTTGGGAGAACTGTTCTTTGCAATCCGTTCTTGACGACATTCAATGTAGGAGCATCAACCACATTTTGCATTTTTTATTCCAGTTGGTGACAACACGATCTGTAATAAAACTCTTCATAGGATTCCGCTTGGCAGCCCTATGGCAAAGTTTAAGTTGATGTCCTCTCAGACGTTTGTTGCTATTCACAGTAAGTACAAATTTTACAGGATAGGATAGGACAAATTCTGTCAGTATTTCATGTTTAAATCAGACTACCTCTCCGTCTACGGCAATACTCTAAGGGTTAAGCATTTTCATTTGCTGCTCATATGTCACGTTTCACAGTTGTTTTACCAATTTTGTAGCCTACCTTTGAACATTTTCAAGTAGTATTATATCTTTACGGAAATACGGGTCCCATATATCGCATATGCAAACTCCAAAAGAGGTCTTAAGTATGTTTGTTAGACCTTGATAAATGTTTTAGGAGTGAGACACGTAAAGCTTTTTGGAATCATATGCATCATGGAATTTGCCTTTTTTACGGTGTTAACATATTGACTGCGATTAATTGTTTTCCTGACTTGCTCACAGTGCTTTACAGGGAAAATATAACTTGTACACCGTCTAAAATCTATTGTGTTACCAGACATAAAAACTTGTACAGATCCCTTCATCATTATGCCTATATTTCCGCAATAAACCAAGTTAGACCATTTTTATAATAAAAGAGGCTAGTTTAAGAGTAAAACTAATAAGAAGTGCCGTAGCATCAGCATTTGGTAAGTATTTTAGAAAATACAGGGCTTTAAAACCCCAGTCATTTTTACCTGGTATAGCGCCAGCAGAAATAGCAACATAAGAAATATCGACAAAGTAGTTAATGATGGGACTGAAACTAAAATAAAAATATCGAAAGCATCTATATTTTTTATTTTGTATCAGCTAAAAGTGTAAAAAATAGAGAATGGTTTGTTAAATTTAAAAATAATAACAACAAAGTATTAGTTGCAACGGCTCTGTGGCAGAAGTGGCTTAGCAATGAGTTACAGCGCTGAGGGCCGCGGTTCCAATCCCGCACGGTACAAGTATTTGTATGGCCTACAAGTAATTTTTCCGAATCTGGTTGTTTGTCCTTGTGAAATTTATGTTCGTAAACTGACCCTACGATAACGTTAAAAAAGTAGCTGTATTGTAATTATCATTACAAATTATTCGGCTTTCCACGACTATTCAAATGGAAGGAATTAAAATAGTTCAAACATAATGTTACATCACATCTGACACGATAGGTTTTTACTCTTGTCACTTTTGAGCTTCTCTACTCTTAACTTCTTTACGCAATTTTTTATAACATTGAGCACAATTCTTTCTATAAACTAGGGGGAGAAATAAGCACAATATGAAGTTTGGTTAGACACATTGATAACATATAAAACTTGAATTTTCAATGGCATATCGATTATGAAATTACGATTTTTCTTCTATTCGGTCAACCACAAGTTATGACATTCACATTAGTATTTAACTGTTTATGCAATATTCTGTGAAGATATTGAAGTGAATAAACCCTCACAATCGATACACAGTAATTGCGTAACGCACTAACGCTCACTGAGGGTTATTTGTTAAGTAAGTACAAATCTCATATGACAGTTACCGCACACCGAAACTATTTGTCTCTTCTCTTTTTACAATATTTTATAGTAAAAGTACCCCCGCACAGCATGCAAAAACGAAACCACAAATCGACGCATCCAAGCGACGCACCAGCAAGTCACGTACAAGTCAAAATTGACCAGTAATGCATGCAACGCATTAAGGATATGAGTTTTTATTCATAATCCTATTTAGGATTGACCTTTTACCATCGTTCACCAGCTGCGTTCAGAATTGTTGTCAACCCACCAACTTTTCCAAATATCCCCCGTATGAGACATCCTATGGAGGAGACCTATCGAGCAGTGGACTTTGACAGGTTTTGATGATGATGATAAAACCATAATATTAACGTTATTAGATATGCATTCAACTTGTTTCTCAACCACTCCTTCTCCTTCTCCCATCATCAACATTCTTCATGTCTAAATTTGAAGACTATAATGTTTTAAGGAAATGTTTTTTATATTTTACACTGACTTGCTAGTTCATTAATTAATTTAGATAATTGGTGCTTTATAAGTTGTTTACCATATAAATTATTATATTTGAGTATGACAAGTGTGCCTTGTAATAAATATTCAACAAACGCTGCATTTTTTTAACAACTGAATACAACTCTAGAATTTAATCTGAAAGTGAACTATTTCGACTCCAACGCAGTCACATAAACCTGACGAAAGTTCTTACCTGACCATTGCTTTGAACTTCTATCTTGTAGCCAGGCGGAAGGAAAGTGTTGAATCCAACTATTAGTTCAGGGTGACCTTTGAATAGGTTTGATACTCTCTTGATGACGCCCGGGGTGTCGATACTAGAATAATTGGTACTGTTAAACAAAGAGGTGCGGGTAGTTTGGGAAAGTGTATAAGAAACAATTAACATCAGTTTAAATAATTGCAGCCATGGGTTATCGTCAAAGAAATCAAACGGTAATTTGTTTCATCATAAGAACAAATATTAGTCACATAAGGTAACCCTTTTAATATCTTTAATTGTTTGCATGCATGCTTCAAAAAAAAATTGTAATATTGACATTTATTCATGATATTAGAGTTAGAAAAAATTAACGGAAAATAGTAGCAAACAACATCTTAAAGTCCAGCTAGACCCAAAGGTATTTTATTTTAAACACCAATTACAAGACATGTTTACATGTGCGTCACTTACGCGTCTCTTCCGCTAGCATTAAATTGGTATAAAAAACAGTATTCATCACAATAAGAAGACAAATTGCATCACAGTATGTAAACATTGGATGAATAGCGTATCGGGCTCATTAATATTGTAAATAGTAATATAGTATTACTTTTAGGAATACATCACTGAAATGAGAAAATGTTAAGACATTTGATGTTAAACTGATGTCTCTTTTTTCTCTAAAAAAGGAAGCATTAGTATTCAGCAGTGGAATGCATATATAAAAAATTATATTCGTCAATATTGTTGCACCTTCATTTAAAAGTTCAAACCTCAATTTTACGACGGAATTTCTTAGAGAACATAAAAAGGTGTTAAGGTAGAGCAAAAGGAATTATTAATTGATATTCATTCTTCCCCTTAAGCTTCTTCTGTTTCAGAAATATTTTCTTTAATCCTCACGCTAAGCCGCTGAATAGAATAATATTAATATAAAATTAAGCTATATTTCTCAGTGCACATGACATATTAAGAAAAGGTGTAGTAACTGGGACTTACGTCTGACTCTTGAATTCCTTCATAATGTCGAGGAAGTCATTGTAGACTTGAGGCTGAGTGTTGAACTTGTATTTGACCTGGTCCAGGTAGGAGAGCGCGTCTTCCACTTTGAGCCGCTGGAACTGTGCGGCAGGCGGCCCGCCGGGCCCGGGTGGCGGCACGCTCACGCCTACACTCGCTCCCATGCCAGCCACGCTACCCACAGTGCCAACGTTGCCCACGCCAGGCACCACGCTCGCTACGCTGCCCACAGCGCCCGCCACGCCGCTCACAGCGCCTGGAGACTGTCGCCCCAAAGGCGGTGGTGCGTGTGCCAACTGCACAAAACGCCCCATTTAAATAAGCTCACAACATTTGAGCAGTTATATTACTATCGAAATCAGACTATTATATCATCAGCAGATCTATAGTATAATTCACGAGTTGCATCCTAATCGTATTATTATTAGAGCAATATTATGTTCTTGAATTCAATACAGTGAGTAGTAATGTAAAAATACAACGATATCCACTGATTGATGGAATTATTCCACAGTCTGTCATATACCAGGGGCTATATGAAGTCAGATAAAAAATTTGCAGCCATTGATTATCGTCACGGTAATCAAACGGTAATTTTTTTCATCATCCTTCATGCAGACATTTTTAAAACATTAACTGCATACTATATCAAAAAATAAAAGTATAAGTAACAACTACAAAGCAAAAACGTATATGTGAGTTTGCATGTATAGTGAGTGGTGTGTATTAAGTAGGGTAAGTGTGGGCGACTGAGGGTATTTTTATTTGCGAGTTGTCAAGTGTTGGGTGTGTGTGTGTGTGTGTGTGTGTGTGTGTGAAGTATAAAACACAGGTTGGAGGAAGTTCGTTTCGTATTTCGTTTGCACACAATTTAAGAAAAATCTCTGGTTGGACTGTTTGTACCTGACTGGTTGATCGTGAAACATCGTTGGTAATAATCCACAGACAAATTTCTGTACTTCATCCGCTCAACCAGAGCCTATATGGTTGAACACGAATGCTACCCTGTTTAATAGTGACCAGACAACAGACCTGTGCACTGCGTCCTTAGCGCTACAATTTCTTATATTAAACAACAGTAAAACACGCGTACTTGCGCAGTAAAGTGGTGTGGTAGTGACAGCAGGAAACATAATTTCAAGAAGGATAAAATCACGTTTCACCGGTAAGTGCAACATTGAATAATGTTAAAATACAAAAACGTGTGAGTTCCGCTTGTTCTGGTCGTAGTTTTGAGGCTGTACTTGTCAAGCACGCAGTACTATAGTAGCGTCTCTGTCTATCAATCGGAGGGGCTGCAGGTGGCACATGTAAGTAGAGATGCCCAAAAAAGTATTGATACAAGTGAAAAGAACATATATTGTGTTATTATATTCTGCAAAGAACATATGTGTGTTGTGTAGATGAACTGTCATTCTATTATATTTGTGTATTAATCTATTTGTAATTATAATTTGAAATCGAAATTACAGTTTTACAAACCCTAATTAATTAATAAAAAATGAAGGTCTAATAACTTTAAAGGTCTAATCTTCACCTGACTGTCGCGGCCAAAGCCTAAGCAAAGTCATGGTTTATCTAGAGTATGTATATTATGTTTGTGTATTTCTTAGGCACACTCCGCTCTTAACGGATTTATGGTAAGCGATTAGCACTGTAAATGACACGTAAAATACATGTATATATTTTAAAGAACTTTACGTGTATTTAACGGTTTATTTTACGCACCATTCATTTGTTTATAATTACGCGTTACGTTTTCAGTCTCCCATATTTACACGTACGGTATATGGATGTGACACACCTTTCTTTCTTCTAACCTTGACAGACTGATTTATTTAGAGAATCGTAATGGTTTCATGTCTCGTAGGCTGGGTGGTCTGTGATAATATCAATACATATAGGACATTAGAAAAAAGAAAAATAAAACCGCCGCCATATTTCAATTGTTTTTCTGTCCGCCAAAATGAGTGAATCTAACGACAAAAATTCGATACATTCTGAAGTTTTATTACAAAAAAGGTTAAAATGCGACTCAAGCCGCGAAAAACAGTGTGATGTTTATGGACCTAATTGTCATTAAGAGTACCACAAAGCTGGTTCAAGTGTTTTCGGTCTTGCATACGGATAAGTCGATGTATTTTTTTTGAAAAATAGGAACAAGATCGGCATATTAATAGTTAAGACATAGCCAAGGACTTGAGGATTGACCACAATACAGTTTTGACCCATTTTAAAAAGTCTGGCTATACATAAAAAGGTCTGTATTCGAGTGTGTGGTAACCCAAATATAGAGCTTTTATTTATTTATACAACATGTAACATAATTAACGCACTTTGAGAAAGTAGTTTGTTCAGAATCGTTTACTGAATCGATTTCTAT
>DWHP01006423.1:0-11424 GCA_018247895.1 Parnassius honrathi | reverse complement strand
ATTTATATTATTTGTGTATAGTTCGTTTGTATTTTGTTATATTTTATACGATATATCGCACAAGGTCGCAGATCCTTTATGGTCCGCGACAGATGAATTGTTGACGTGAGTTAATGCGTCAGTGCGATACACCAATTTAGGGCTGACGCCTAGCTTTTGAAGCATCTTTAAAATGACTAGACGACTGCATACGGCGGCGTAGCGAGTCGAGTCGGGGTGAGGGGGAGCATCGACCTGTGCGGCAGATTTCAGGCCGCTGCATTTCGGGAATAGAATCCAGCTCCCTTTAACTTTTTAAATAATGCCCAGTGAAATATTGAATTATCTCAAAAGGCGCGGTTATTAGATATGTTTACACCTAAAACCGTAGCTTTGCCGCATTGTTCGTACGTGGTAGATCCATGCTGCAGCTACATTGAGGTTGTAGCATGAATGAGTCGTGGATGTCGTACGAGGGGACTGAGGGAAACAAATCAGGAGATGGGCAGCAGCGTCTTCCTAATAACGACTAAAAAAAACAGCAGTTGCCGTCCCGATTGCCGAGCGTGGCCTTTTTACTGAAAACGAGGTATTCTATCGTAGTCCTCAAGGATGACAACGCACCTGCATTTTGATTCTTAATCGCGGATAAATGTAGGCGTCTATGGGCCACAGCGTCCACTTACCATCAGTTGGACTGTACCCTCGTTTGTCAATTTGTCATCCTTATTCTATAAAAAAATACAAAAGTATATAATATAAGGTATAGTTATAACGAGGTGAACTAGAACGAACTGAGATATTTTGTGATATTTTAATAAGTCTGAACTGGCTACAGCCATTTTAGCTTGAAAGTACACGATTAGCATGGATTTATATAGCGCCGGCAAAAGTAAAATTTTTATTTCCAATTTGTTCAAGCAATCAACGAGTATCACTCGTAATCCTTAGTCAGGCTATAAGATAGGCAAAAAAATGCCTAGCGCTTGCTAAAACCCGCGCTAAGATTATAAAACAATCCGAGTACGGAGTGTAAGTCACGTGCAATATTTTTTTGAAATTTAAATAATAACAATACTAATAATAATGTTTATTTCTCACGACAAACAAAGTTACATTTAGAGTTATGAGTAGCAAATAAGTAGTATATAACAACTTTGCCCGTGGATCGCTGGTGCCTATGGTTGGTAAGATACCCGTATTACAGGTCACCGGGTCTCAAAGCTCAAAGCAATACTATTTGGGAATATCCAGGGGTACTGGTACCCTCCTGGGGTAATCTTACGTTTAATTCCGCTACCCTGTTGATGGGGGGGGGGGGGGGAATTAGGCCTCCGGCCACCTGCACTTACCAGACGGCAATGTGTGTGTGTGTGTGTGTGTGTGACGACAACCTCCAAAATACTTTCGGTTTTTGCATGGGTTTGCTTAAGGAGCCAGTTGAGAACAATGTTTTGTTTTTTTTGCACTCACATTGGATTTCGTTTATTTTACTCAATTAAATTTTTTGTTGAGAGCGTCCAATAGAGATGTATTTTGGATATTTTCTAAATTTTTATTTAACGAATAAAAGTGTGGGTTTGCTTTGGAGATTCGTATTAAGAAAACAGCCTAAAATGTGTTTTATGAAACCTCTTAATTAGCTTAAACACCTGTCTAACCTGATTTTTAACACGCTTTTTATTAGCTTAACCTGGAATTTTATATTTTGTTTTCTCGTTTTATATAAAACTGTTATGACGAACGAACCGTTCCACCTGTTGGTGAGTGAACACTGCAAACCATGGACACCTGCAGCCGACTTCAAACTGCGAAGGCTTGGACAGTTTTTTTAAAAATCGAAAACCTGATAAAATAAATGGTATATCTAAATAACACCACATTAATAAATCGTATCCAGGCGAAGCCGCGACGGGTCGCTAGTATGTACATGTATTTAATTATAAATTTCTAAATACTAAAACGCCCTGATATACCTCATCTAGAGCCGTGCGTATCGCATGAGGTGGCTCCATATATGGGAATTTTCCCACACCGGTTAGCAACGTGCAACGTCGGTAACGACGATTTTTAAATTCGCCTTTGAGGCAATCTGTCTTATTTTTTAGGTCTGACAACACATCTGTAGCTGTCTTTGTATGAAGTTGGTTGCAGTTGCCTAAAATCCTCTCACTTCTCACCTCTTCTCACCCGTTTATAGGTTGTGGCTTTAAATTTAATTTTATCGAGCTTAATTTATTTTGTTCTTTAACTTTGGAGTGCTTTGCTGTCCTCGATCTCATGCCATGTCTTAATTAATAATTTGGATCCGATATACGCAGAATGATCTTAGTGTATCTAGTAGTTTTGCAGTAGTAAGTAGTTAAACTTTATTATTCCTTATTAATATTAAATTATTAATTAAACCTTATTAATATTAAGGACCTTAAGCACCTTATCGCATCCAGCCACCTTCTCAGTTAAAATTTCCAGTAAACAATATCACTCACAGAATACCAGCGTAAAGTAGCAGCCTAATACTGCTGTGTAATCCACCTTATTCCTCAGGGGTGACAATGCATCTACATTTTAATTCTTAATCGAGGTTAAATGTAGATGTTTACGACCACAACAGCCACTTACCGCCACGTGGACTATGTGCTGGTTTGTCAATACAAAAAAAATCAATATAATAAATACTATTTCTATAGTATATATAAGCACTCACGCCCGTCACTCAGAGGGGTAGGCAGAGATTACAGACTTCCATTTGGCACGATCCTGACACACCTCTCTTGCCTCCTCCACATCCATATGCCTGATACATGCTCGTCGGTTAAGGGTACTCTTAATTTGGCCCATTTACAATATATCGCTGATTTGTTCGACAAACTTTCTCTTAGGGCTTGCCTTACATTATCACTGCTTTATAACTGCAATCACTGCGATATCCTTACATTTCCACTGCTCGGTTGACAACGACCTTTATTATACATATTTTGTTAAAATACATTAACTTCATAATGAAATATACCTCCGCCTTTATTTAGATTTTGACTTATTGTTTCTCTTTCTTCGATATATATTTTTTTGTTCTAATTATAAATATAAATAAACACAACACAAATAAATTACAATAAGAACTAAAATGGCGCATGCTCAGCACATAAGTTATGGAAACCTCATATCGGAAACAACAACGTACACGCCAGAGACTTGGTGTTATTAAACTTAACTAATTTAAAACTCAATTATAAAAGTTAACATTCACTTATAGATGGGCACAAAACAATTTCGAATGATTTAAAATACGGAAGTATTAAAAGTAAACAGGTAATTTTATACATAACAAAAGTGTGTCACATCGACATAGAAGATTTAAGTCCGATTCCTCCTAGTGGATTGAGGCATTCTGTCCTAGCCCTCACGGGTAACTACGCATCTACATTTAGATTTTTAATGGACGGCAGATGTCTATCAATGCAGATAAATGATTCTTCTGAATTTCATCACTCAATATCAATATATTTTTATTGTACACCAATACGCATTAAAACAAAAAACTATATCTTATACTTCTTCCTGCCGCTATCCCAAGTTATTTGGAGTTGACACAGCATGGCAAAAGAAACAAGAAAAAAGTCCCACTGGGTTTTTGCTGGTTCTTTCCAGGACAGAGGTTTTTTCTGAGCCAGTGGTAAACAGTGATATCCACAAGAATCAACTCCTTTCCATTTCAGAGCACATTGGCATTCGAATGTTAGACATTAGGTATTCAATATATTTTGTCTTATTGCCATTTAAGAGCAAATGGTTGGTGTTAAACCAATGTACTAATTTCGATAGAGCATTATTCACATTGTCAAAATTAATTAACTGTCGTCTGAGTTCCAAAATTAAAAAGGTATCATCAGCAAATAATACTATATCGCGACTGTCCCCTACAAGACAAGGTAAGTCGTTAAAATATTTTAGGAACAGGAATGGGCGAAGAATCGAACCCTAAGGAACGTCCATTGATACTATCGATCCGGGTGAACCTTTACCATCGATAACGAATTTTTGAGTTCTTTAATTTAAATATGAAAAAATAAGTCTAAGCACAATATTTTTGACATCGTAACGTTGAAGTTTCCTGTTGAAAAACAAAAAATATATGATGATAAAGCAAGCAAGAAATGATTTCCAATATGTATTCTTGTTATCTATCTTCTTATATAATAGGTGGAGATAAGTTTCTTCGTATTTTATTTGGATAAAATTGAAGAAAAATCTCTCTAGGTGTACTGTTTTATCTGGCTGGTCTTAAAATCAATACATGAAAGACATTAAGAAAAAGAAAAAGAAAAAAAAAACACTTTCCCGCAATTTCTCATTGGTTATTCAGCCCGCCAAAATGAGTTAATCCGACGAGGATTTCGATATATTACAAAAAAGGTAAAAATGCGAATCAAGCCGCGAAAAATAAATTTTGTGACGTTCGTGGACATAATGCAGTGTCAATAAGAGTAGCACAAAGTTGTTTCAAGCATTTTCTGTCCGGGAAATTTGATGTCAAAGACGTCTTTGTAAAAGTGGAGCAAGATCGACATATTATTAGTTAGCAGAGAAATTAAGGGTTGACCAGAAAACAGTTTTGACCCACTTGAAAAAGTCTAGGTATACAGAAAAGCTCGATAATTGGGTACCACACAAGCTCATTGAGAGAAACCAAATGATTTTTGTACTCATTTGCGAGCCTCTATTGAAAGTTGAAACGTAATGAAAACGAACCATTTTTGAAAAGGTTGATCACTGGTGATAAAAATGGATCACCTACGACAAGAACGTTCGAAAAAGATCATGGTTAAAGGGTAGTCAAACTCCATAAACTGTAGCCAATACAAAGACGCAATAAAGTGATGCTGCGTGTATGGTGCTATTGACTTCCCTTCCAATGGCACCATACATTGGAAGGGCATCCAATGGCACCGTACATTGGAAGAGCATCCAATGGCACCATACATTGGAAGGGCATCCAATGGCACCATACATCGGAAGGGCATCCAATGGCGCCATACATTGGAAGGGCATCCAATGGCACCATACATTGAAGGGGCATCCAATGGCACCATACATTGGAAGGGCATCCAATGGCACCATACATTGGAAAGGCATCCAATGGCGCCATACATTGGAAGGGCATCCAATGGCACCATACATTGGAAGGGCATCCAACGGCACCATACATTGGAGGGGCATCCAATGGCGCCATACATTGGAAGGGCATCCAATGGCACCATACATTGGAGGGGCATCCAATGGCACCATACATTGGAAGGGCATCCAATGGCACCGTACATTGGAAGGGCATCCAATGGCGCCATACATTGGAAGGGCATCCAATGGCACCATACATTGGAAGGGCATCCAATGGCACCATACATTGGAGGGGCATCCAATGGCACCATACATTGGAAGGGCATTCAATGGCACCATACATTGGAAGAGCATCCAATGGCACCGTACATTGGAAGGGGATCCAATGGCACCATACATTGGAAGGGCATCCAATGGCACCATACATTAGAAGGGCATGCAATGGCACCACACATTGGAAGGGCATTCAATGGCAACATACATTGGAAGGGCATCCAATGGCACCATACATTGGAAGGGCATCCAATGGCACCATACATTGGAAGGGCATTCAATGGCACCATACATTGGAAGGGCATCCAATGGCACCACATATTGGAAGGGCATCCAATGGCACCTTACATTGGAAGGGCATTCAATGGCACCATACATACGTTTATTATGAGCTTTTACTACCAGCCAAAATCATCGATTCGGATCTCTGCCAACAACAAATGTGACTCAAGCAAGAACTTGAGAAAAAACGGCCGGAATTGATCAACGGAAAAGAATCGTCTTTCATCATGATAACGCCAGACCACACACATCTTTGGCCACTCAGCAAAAATTGAGAGGCCTTGGTTGGGACCTTACACCCTCAGATTTCCACCTGTTTTGGTCTCTTCAGAATTTTTTGTCAAAACTACTTGTTGCATTTACAAGATGGCAACAAGTTATCGAACAAAATCGCTCATATATGTTATAATTAAATGTAATTAAATGACCTTATATAAGCATCAATTAATGTTTGATTAAGGTCATTTAATATGAGAATGAAATATGAGAATCTATATATATACTGACTCACTGACTTGATATTTATTATATTTCGCAATGTAAACATTCACTAACAACGGATTTTGCGATAGTCTCATATATACAAAAGGTAAAATTAACAGCTTCTCATACGCACTGTGCACCTAGTTAACATACTAACTGATAAAACAACCGTTTTATTAGCATACCACAGCTATGTGGCTTTCATTCACAGATACGGGATTATAGTCTGGGGCAACTCAGTAGACATAGAAAGAGCTTTAACTGCCTAAAACAAGATTTCATATGTAACATATGACCTATGATTAGTTGCGAACTTTATTTTCAGAGGTGGAAATTTTTATCATTACCATTTACGTATATTTATAAAATGTGTCATTTTGTCAAAGCTAACAAATATCTGTTCAAAATTAATTGTGACGGTATAATTAATTATCGTGGGAGACATCGGCATAAACTTGTGCTACCCACGATGCTCACAACTTTATATAGAAAAACTGTGATATCCAATAGATATCGGAATTTATAACAAATTGCCAGCAGACATTAAAAACCTGCCCTTGAATATGTTTAAGACTCGATTACTTATATTACGGAGCTAGATTATTTAACTGACAACTTTCTTTATAGGATAATGGTGAGAAGCGAGCACACACTCCACCTGATGATAAGTGGTTGCTGTGGCCCATAGACATCTACATCTATCCCCGATTACGAATCAAAATGCAGATGCGTAGTCATCCGTGAGGACTAAGATGGAATGCCTTGTTTCCAGTAAAAAGGGTCTCCGGTTCTCTAAACTCATCATACGAAACACATTAGCATTAAGCTGCTATTTTACGCTGGTATTGTGTAAGAGCGTGGTCCTTCCCCTGTTGAGCCGACCCATTTGTGCTAAAACTAAATGATATAGCTGCATCAATTACTCGCGATCCGCCCCGGCTTCGAACAGGTGACATCTGGATCTCTCCAATAGCGCCACTTACTGGGTCCAAAAACCACACACAAAAATTCGAACACATCAAAATCGTCGGTCGGCCGTTTTTTGAGTTTTAGCGATACTAATGGATGGCACTTGATATTTATATATAGAGAAGATGTATGTCGTTCAATTATTTATTAAATGACCACGTCGGGAAAGTTCCTGATGGAACTGTATCCGCGACTTGACGTCGCCGCTGGTGATAAGAGGGCTGGATCTTTTCTCACTCAAAGGCTAAGTATCGCCATTCAGCGGGAAACGAAGCAACCTTTCTTATCACTGCATGATAGAGTAGAACTGTTTGATAATTTAAGTGTTTAGCTTTAGTTTCTTATAATGGTAATTTTCAATCAATTATTGGAATAATGTATCAAATTTGTTTTTGTTTTGTACAAAAAGTAGCAACCTAAAATTGAGTTTTTGTAGCCTATTCATTTAAGAAATTAACTTTTTATTTAAAACTTTTGTTTATATTATTTGTTTCTCCCGACAATAACCCCAAAATCCTGACATTTTAAACTTTTGTCCAGATTTTTTTGTCTTCTGATCTAGCATTCCTACATTCAACCCATGATGTTGCAAAATTATACCGTAGGTGTACTACTACAGAATAAAAAACCAAGTTAGAGTGATAAATTAATCAACAGTTCTTGTGCCTATTGCATCCCTTAGACTTCTGGAAACAACTTCAAGAAAAGTAAGCCACAGTTGCGTGTCCACCAGTTATTATTCTTATTATCAGCGAGCCTACCAACTACGCCTGGGTAGGATCCATTAATGTAACTTTAATTTTACTACTTATTGTCTTTTTTTTTCAAAAAGCATCTTTTTTTCGGGTATATTTATATAATACAGCGTAGATCCCTCCTGGCGTCACTCTCAATCTTTTTTTTAATTTCGTCAAAATTGGATTAGGCATTCCGAAGTTTAGCACGGACAGGCAGACAGGCGAACATTTTTAAAATTGGTTGTTTTTGTCCTAAAAACATACAAATAACCCCCTCAGCTTAACAGAGGCTAGTCATTTTAATATTACAGATAGACATTTTCGAAATTTTATACGTGGTAGAGCCACGCTGCAGCTATATTTTGGTTGTAGCATGAATGGGTCAGCTCGACCGAGGAAGGACCACGCTTTCACAGAATACCAACGTAAAATAGCAGCTTAATGTTGCTGTGTTTCGTACGGTGCATGTAGAGAACCGGAGACCCGTTTTACTGGAATTGAGGCATTCCATCTCAGTCCTCAAGTGTGACAACGTATTTGCATTTTGTTTCTTAATCGAGGTAGAATGTGGATTTCTATGGGTCACAGCATCCACTAACCATCAGGTAGACTGTGTGCTCGGTTGTCACCCTAATCCTATAAAAAAGACACTTCAATATTATTAATACGTATGGATACAGACGTATAGATAATTATCGTATTATTGAATAATTCGGAATTACATGTGATACCACGAAGACGCTTAGAAATATAGAAATATAGGCAGGGCAACCTTATCAAAGCAACGTAAGAATAGCGTAATACATTTTGTTCAAAACTCTCTACGAATCTCTGAGAAATGGATATGTTTTTTTGTGTTATATGCTGCAGAGATGCAGGTACGTATAGAGTCTAAACGCGGAAGTTTCTGAGCGAACCGGATCGACGTTTGCGCCGCTGATGACAAGAGGGCTGATTCTATTCTTGCCCGTGGATAAATATAGCGATAGAAACGCAACCAGCGTTCTTGGCATCATTCCTTGTGTAAAGTTATGTAATTAAATCAGTTTTTAGACTGTAATTATATATATTATATCTGGTTAAAATGGTCACTTTCTTATAACTCAAAAATTACGGTTGTTTGCATAGAAGGCTCTATGACACGATAGCTCTTCGTCGGTCATTCAAATAAAAAAGGGTCAAAAGGGCGTTGCTTTATCGACGCCATTTTGACAGTTGATATTATAGTAAATGAATTAGTCGATTTTAGTATTGTCTAATATAGTTAGTTTTTTTTACATAGATTTTTCGAAGTGTTCCTAATTATTGCCAAGGCTCGTTTCTTACTTTATTCTTAATATATTTATTAGTTATAGTGTACGACTTTGTGTTATTGTCTATGCCATCCTCCTAGTTTTGGTTTTATAGGGCGGCAGACCTTAAGGTGACCATATTACGCTCACGTACCTTATGTTGAGTTCCTTTTCCCACGGCCTAAATAAAATTAAGTTAATTGCAATTTGATGTATTGTTTTACGTCGCTCTCGGCGGTGAATGAATACATTCTGAGGAAACCTGCATAGCTAAAAAATTTTAACTATGCGGAACCCTGGTGATGCAGCTGTTCGTGGGAGGCGGGGGCGGCGGTCAACACTTACCATCACGTGAGCCACATGCTCGTTTGCCACCTCTTCTACAAAAATACCCCTAAAGGAACGCTTTAGGCTCAACTCTAAAAACACTTTTAGAAATGAGGGAAGGTCTTTAAGCAATGAATCTATGACCCAAAATTTATCCTGAAATTGGATACGTATATATGTTTTTACTTTAGAATACTATATAATAGGACATTTTTTATTTAATCTGGATTATTATTTCTTTTTTCTTATTTTGTCATAAAAGTCCACTGTTAACCATGGGTCTCTCACTGGCCTTCGGCGGTCTGAGTACGTTACGTTTGGAGTAGACAAGATACATACCGCTATTTATCGGAATCCATGGAATTTTCTGGCAGTCCCATAGTCTTCTCTTACGACTCCTACGAAACAAAATGAGATGATGAAAAAATGGTATGGATTCTCTGCTTTTTATAGGATAAGGATGACAAGCGAGCACACAATCCACCTGATGGTAAGTAGTTGCTGTGGTCCATAGACATCTACATCTATCCTTCGCGAATCGAAATACAGATGCGGTGTCAGCCGTGAGGACGAAGATCGAATGCCTCTTTTCCAGTATAAAGGAACTCCGGTTCTCTACACTCACCATACGAAACACAGCAGCATTAAGCTGATATTTTACGCTAGTACTCTGTAAGAGCATGGTCCTTCCTCAGTCGAGCCGAACCATTCATGCTATAACTGTACTATTAATATAGTAGGAGCGTAACTCTACCTCGTATGAAATTCCCTTACAAATAAATGTCTCATTTTTTATTTACCCCTGCTTCGGAAAGCCTCTATTCTGAAAAGAATCAGCAATAAACCCAGCTGGATTTTTTTCTTATAAATGTTTGTTCTTATTAATAATTGTACAGTTATTAGAAGAGAAAAGAACTTTCTTTTTATCAAAAGTAATTTATGCTTTTAACACTAGCTCGAAAACAGCTTCTGTCCTGGGAGGAGCCAACAAGAAACCCAGCGGGACTATTTTAAAAAAAATCAGTTACAATATAATATGAAAATATTTCGAAACGGAAATATAGCGAGCGCCTCATTTCCAGGGTTTAATATCAACCATGTATTCTTTGATAGTATAATAACCCTTTCTAAACTACGTTTGTTTAATAAATCAAATATATGAATTATTATATATATAAATATTATTATTGAAACAACTTGTTAGCGATCACCGCATTTAAAGTTAGTCATTTTCATGTCTTTATAGACCATACCCGTATCTACTACTTTTTATGCCGTCTTTGTTTTTGACATTCTAATTGATTGCCATTTTCTCCTTTTCCAAAAAACGTAGTGATTAAATGTACTCTTTGATAATGATTTCTTATATTTACGCGAAAATTACACCTTAATTAAAACTACTTTTACGGATTTTATCGCGTTTGTTTATGTTACCTGAGGTGGACCTCAGTCCACCGTGACCATGGGTGCTGGAAAACACCCGTAACGTCGGGTATTAAAAATAACATAAATAAACGTGATAAAATCCGTAAAAGTAGTTTTAATCAATGTGTACTCTTTGATTTTCTCTGTTTTTTTCACATACATAATACCTACTATATATTTCCCCATAAATAAGTTACACACTCTGTGACGTCAAATAACTTTTCTTTTTACTTTACTCAACTAAACAGCATGTACATTACAACATAAATCATTATTGTAGACTCAGTGAACGCGAGGGCGAAATCTGGTAAAGATCACCGGATGGTGTGAAGCACACTGAACCTTAAGATTAAGTTGAAAAAATTTCGTCAGCTGAAATCAACACTCCCTCCCCTTCATGATTTAATTTTAGCTTAGATCACGAGGGGGATTTTAAACTTTCAACTCGAATTACGAAATTTTTTGTGACGGGCTCACACTTTTTATGAAAAAATGTAACGACTGTTTAGAAAATTAATTATTCACTAACTTTATGCTAA
>DWHP01006422.1:0-11424 GCA_018247895.1 Parnassius honrathi | reverse complement strand
TAAGAAAAAAAATATTTCGAGGACATGTGAAGTTCGCCAACACGCATTGGGGCAGCGCGGCGGACAATTCCTTGCCCCAAAACCCTCTCAGAAAAGTGCACCTGTTAACAAAGATAAAGTTTACAGATTTTTTTTTATAGAATAAGGGTGATAAACGAGCACACAGTCCGCCTGATGGTAAGTGGATGCTGTGTGGCCCATAGACATCTACATTTATCCTCGATTAAGAATCAAAACGCAGATGCGTTGTCACTTCTAACGACTAAGATGGAATGCCTCGTTTGGAGTAAAAAAGGTTCTCGGGATCTCTACTCTCACCTTACGAAACACAGCAGTATTAAGCTGCTATTTTAAGCTGTTATTCTGTGAGAGCGTGGTCCTTCCCCGGTCGAGACAACTCATTCGGGCTACATCCCATAATGTAGCTGCAGTGTGGCTCTACCACGTATAAAGTTGCGACTTGCTAATGAGGGCCAATAATTTACTCTCCCCTGATGTCACTAGTTGCGTTTAAAGTGAACATATAATATAAACATTTCATACACAAAGGGTCACACAGTGTCATCATCATTGAAAAGTTGCGATTTATTTATTAAGTTTTCGGTTTCTAGTGTATGTATGTTTATACGTGGTAACGCCACTCTGGAGTTATATTTGTAGCACGAATGGATTGGCTCGACCGAGGAAGTACCACGCTGTCACACAATAACGGCGTAAAATAGCAACTTAACGCTGCTGTTTATGTATGATGAGTGTAGAAAACTGGAGACCTTACTTACTTATGGACTTAAGGAATATACATAGTTTGATTTATCCATTTCCAATTTATATAAAATAATCCTTCAGAAAGAAACACTAATATCAACACTTTTCTAATGAAATAACTTCCCACGCTATGAAATCTGTCCAATATTTCACCTCACGCCTAGGTGGCGCCGGCTTAGTGGCAGAAAAAGAAGATGATAGATGTATCGCAGTTTCTTGCTAATGAGGCCTAGTTTGTTAATTAGCATAGCTTACTGCTTGCATGAGGCAGAGATTTGGAGGAAATTTTTTTAAGAGCATCGGGAGAGTAATGATTTTTTAAGTTAAGTAAAAACAAAATTCATTTTAGAGGACTACGGTGACCTAAAAGGTTGGTGACCTTTTTGGCTGGTATATATGCATTTTTTTAACAGTTATAAGCAAGTACTTGACTACTAAGCCGTGTTCCGGCGGTGTAGGAATATCCACTACCCTATATCATCCCACGGGAGCCGTAAGAGGCGACAGAGGGAAATTAAGCAGATGGGCAGCAGTTCCTTCCTGACAACAACTTAAAATAATAGAAACCTGCGGTTGCGAACCCGCTTTCCAAGCCTGACGACTATACCAAATATCCCCCCTATAAAGCAAACTGTGGGGGAAGCCAATGTTCAGCAGCTCAATTTTGATGGGCTGTTCTAATGGTATTTTACCAGATGGTGAGTGGTGATGTTTTTTCCCCCTAAAATCGATGACGACTTTTATAAGCAACTAAAGAAGAAGCCTACAGACATTCTGCGATGAGTTTTAGTGTTCATTGTTTCCGAACTTTTTATGACTTAAAATAAGAAAATTATAAATAATCACAGTGCCACCCAAGATTTTGTGGTTTTCTCTTTTGGCACTGAACCAAAATATAATATAAATATTAGCAAGTCATTAGAGTTCATAAATATAGAATTTATTGATAACTCGACTACAGCTCACACTATTGTATTGACAAAACAAATATAGGGTGTAAATGACCTCAATCGTTTAAGTCGTTCAGAAGTTAAACCATCACTACCAGATGCACCACCAATTAAATAAGAAGGAAGGTCTGTTAGCATCAAATCGTACACATTAAGTAACAAATATTCTCAATAACTACAATAAGCAACGATTATTGTAGTCAACAGGGGAATGTGAATGTTTTGAAATTTGTTTCGATGCTGTCGACATATATAAATAATTTATTTACTACCAAACAAACTTACAAAAATAAAATAATATTGTTCATTATGTTTATAAAATCAGCCGAGCAAGAAATTGCAGTCAAATTTATTTTAACATATACCGTAGGTATAAAAAAACGACAATTCATAAAAGTTCACGTATCTGTCTATGGTAATCGGCATAAGCTAAATTACAAAAGTACAACAAACTTTCTGTACATCATTCGAAAAAACCATGTAACATGGACCTACTTGTTATACAGATGAATAGAATAGGAACAGTCAACAATCCAATAAGTTCTTAAGGATCTATTAAATTGTCTTTCATGAGTTTTACAAATTTGAAATAAAAACATGTAGGTTATCAAAATCATTGTTGATTCTATATTCTCTGCATTAAGTTTAAAAATTTAGCTTTCTCTCATCGAATCAAACAAAATAATGAAAAGTTTAAATTTTTTGCCACCGAAGCTGGGCGGCGAAATCGTTTTGCGTAGTCCACTAACTTTGCATCATATTATGAAATTTTGTATACAAACCAGGCTTCGCGCCCCGAACATTTTTTTCATAAATTCCAGTTTGAAAAAAATGAAAAAAAAAATGCTTTAATAGGCCTCGTTTCGTCATTCAACAGCATTTTGAACTCTTTGTTGCACATAATTATACACTTAAGCGTGGGAAATTTGAATGTTATCTCTTAATCAATTTACTTTTGGTAGTCTCAGAAATGAGAGGAAGCCTGACCCAGCAGTGGGACGTTAGGTTAGGTTGTAACTATCTATCGTAATAGTAGCATGAAACATGAAATATTAAAAACCTACGATATAAAATTTGGTTAATGGTAATAATGTGCATTAAATTCTTTAAATTGCATGACACAAATAGCCCTATCAAGGATTTTAAGAATAGCCCGCGCCCATATTTTTTGCTTCGCACTTTTGATTATAGCGTGATGAGACATCGTCCGGTTCTTTAATTTAAGCAGTAAAATTTTCAATAAAAATAGTTTCAGCAAAAAATGCTTGATATGGGTATATTGTTGACATTAACTTCTCACGAAAAACAGAGATTTCATTCAAAGGTCTCTCAAGACGCTCAGATCAAGCTTCGCGCCTCCAGTTATTATTACCCCAACGATTTTGGCTTCCGCGATAGTTGTGTTGTTGTTGTGTGACAAGCCCATTGCTACTTTAGTTTACATGCCAACTATAATTGATTTTTTCGGTGGATTTCTCATTAAGAATCAAAACCACCAGAGAAATGCCAAACATAGATTTTTCCATTGCTCGTTTAGCGACCATGAGCCACTACGGCCAACGATAAGCGATACCAAATGTAAACAAAACCAATGCACGGTTAGTATTGACAAACGCTTCACCTCTGCATTGCTACTTGACTGGAAAGGATACGGTATGACGAGTACATCACTCAGCCTAAATTTGCAGACGATACTATGTACTATGTTCAACAAACTTAATAATGTGTCGTAACAGATAGGGTTCCAAAATGAAGATGGGCAAGACAAGTACTATGCTTCAAGTTATTGATGAGTACATTATTTAGGAAAAATTGTTTGGATAGGTAGGATCAACTTCGACTGAAAGGTCGATCAAAGTCACAGATCGACAGACCCAACCCGACTAGGTAGCTTCGGAAGATTACTATATATTATTTCGTCACATACACTTTAAAACTTGAACATAAGAGTGTACAAGCGAGTGCGCGTTGCCAATGACGACATATAGTTCTGAGGCGAGGTCCTTCATTACTGGCCGTATGAAGAAGCTTAGGGTCACTCAGCGAGCTATAGAGATGGCTATGTTCGGATTTTCTCTGCGTGATAGACTTCGTAGCGAAGACATCCACAGTAGAATCAGGGTAAATGACATAGCCTAATGGAACAGTGAGCTGAACTGACAATGGGCCGGGCGTATTGCTCAAAGAACTGTCAACCGATATTCTACAGTGTCAGTCTCGTACTAGTAAGCGAAGTGTGAGACGGTCTCCCACTAGATGGAGTGATGACCAGGTAAGAGATGCAAGAAATCGATGGATGCAGGTGAACAAGACTGTGCTTTAGGCAATTACTCGGGAGAGACCTATGTTCATCAGTATATTTGTGATGGGTTGTAAGTAATGATGATGATGATATGTATATTACCTTTGGCATAAAAGGTTGGATCAAACTAAAACAAGTGCCCTGATAGAAAAGCCAATACCATTGTATCCTCCACAGGTTAAAACTTAAAATATAAGAGATAGTCAATGATGAGGCTAGCCTACATGTATAGTCCTTGTGTTTTTGGTAAATATATTCTAATTTGTTGTGTTTTTATTATTAATTTTAATTTGTTGTGTTTTTATTATTAATTTTCATAACTTAGCTTCAACATTCAAGGTTCGAAAACGCTTCGTTAAGATTAACTGTTTGCAGTCAGTGGAGTTATTTCTTGGCATTGTTTGAGGTCATTTAAATACTTGTGAATCATTCAAACGCTTGACTTTTGAGTCCTAAATGGCTTAAGTACCAAGAGGTGTAACATGCTAAATTTATGGCAAGCTAGTATTGATACCTATTTAAATCACATAACTAACCTGTATACTCTGGGAAGCAGATGGTGAGCGGAGATTTGCGGATCTTCTCCTCGAACAGATCCTTTTTATTTAGAAAGAGGATGATGCTGGTGTCTGTAAACCATTTGTTGTTGCAGATCGAGTCAAAGAGCTTCAGACTCTCCTGCATACGGTTCTGAAAAGAAAATAGAGGATTTAAAACGTGTTTTATTTAAGACCTCTTCCTTAGACTATTTAAAAAAGCAAACTTTTCTCACGGGCTCTCAGTGATTTGAAACTCTAAAGAAAAATAATGGAAACTTTTTACGGAAAAAGTATTTTTTGCAGGAAAAATATATAAGGTTTTCGCAACACTTTACACAGTTCCGAATTTGTACAGTATATTTTCTATTTGAAGATTTTTTATTACCTTCAAGTTGTAGTCCGAATGAAAACTTTAATATTGCTACAGTAACGTTTCCGTTAGTTTGTACCAATAGAGTAAAAACAACTTTAAAATAATTTAAAATTCTTTTAATTTGCTATTTCGGTAGATTAAAATTTACAATGTTAACTTCAAAAAGGAATAGTAACAATATAAAAGAGCTATTTGATAGTTAATGTGTGAATTATTTTGATAACATGTTTTAATCCATACTTTTTCTTTTTTAATTTGGGCGGTTTCATAAATTTTACGACTTTTTCTATGGAGTCGCACTACATTGAAAATAGTATTTGTCGCTAAGTATGACAAACATTTAGCCACCAACAAACCCAGAAATCTTGTCCCGTGGGTTTTATAACAGACGACTTTGGGAAATTCTAGAAAGATTATGTCTTCCTGTATATAGCATTGCAACCATCTTATATGATATGGCAGATGTAATATATTTTTAAACCGACGAAGAGCTGAAGACTACTTAGTCTACGATGCAAGACACGGTGATCTCCAATGTGCCTGCCGAGGGTAGCGATTTCGGCAAACTTTAACTATGGAAATAAGTCCATATTTATAAGTGAACTGTTTACTTTTATAGGTAGACTCAATGATCGCATACCATACAAATTATCAACTTTCAGCTTTTATCAATACAAATATCGTTATTAAATCTTTCTTCCATTTTACTACAGTTACTAAATGAGGTATGAATGTGTCTGCGTGAAGACAAATTAGCTATTTCTCCTACAAGGATGTTCACAAACGGATTGGCTTTTCCTGTACATTGGTTTTCAACTACTGAAAATTTAATTATGACTCACCGTCGTCTCATCCTCGTGCAACACCTGATCGTACTCGGACATCGCTACGCAGAATATAATCGCGGTGACGTCCTCGAAGCAGTGGATCCATTTCTTTCTCTCGGACCGTTGCCCGCCCACGTCGAACAATCTGGAGTAAAAACAGTTTTGATGTTGGTTATGACGTAGTTGGGGCCCTTTTCCACTTTAAAGTAAGGTTAGATACTATTGAAGACTATGTCACAACATGATCACACATGTGCCGTCGCCAACGTTTTCTACTGGGTGTCTCAGACTCTACCCTGTTTTCTCTCGTGGTGTTAAAGAACCTTGTGCCCGTTCTTAGCCACCAAAGCTAGGTATAGTATAGACTAATATTGGGGTACTCAAATATACGCACAAACGTGTTCGCTCGTTACCACTTCCCCATATTAATTTGATTTAAAGCAATGACAAGTATGTCACAATGGTATATGGTATTAGAAGTAATGACTTGGTTGGACTTGTTCTGAATGCGAACCTTACAGAACAATTGTTATTAAGCCAAGTTGCATAGGTACGTGACGGAAAGCAGTTTTACTACTGCGGGGAAATTTCCACCCGCCTACTCAGTGCGGTGGAAGATAGTCAGTCATAAGACGACCTGATCTGCAAACTAAGAATTTGTTGACTCTGGCGAATAGTAAAACTCAGTAGCAAGGTCAAGTGATCTTCGTTTATTTTCAATTTAGTTATAACAAAAATAACGTGCAAATAGTAAACTGTGTGGAAAATATTACACACTGAACACTGAAAGTTCTGCGCTCCTAGCCGCTCATAAATATTAGAATTTCGAATGTAATGTTTTTTTAAACTTAGGTACGTAAATTAATTTAATTTAATTTTTGGAGGGAAGTCGCACGCCAATTGTTTTTATGACAATTTGAAATTCGTCATCTGTAGCAAAAATGTAATCAAGTACTTATCGTGAAAATATTTTAGGACGATGATTTTTTTACGATTTTAAAATTTCACTCTCTCCGGCAGATTATACTGCTCGTCTTCAAAATGCTTTTGGAAGGGAAGCACCTCATTTGTGCACCGGCTCATATATAAATCAAAAAATTAAACATCAACATTTAAAAGTTAGAAAGCTTTGTTGCCACTGAATGAAACCAACAAAATCAAGGCTGGCATGAACCGTGGGCAAAAAATGATTGCATTTTTTCCTCACAGACAGATCTTGTTTCCGATTCCACTCAATGAGCAAAAGACAGTTACTGCTAAGTGGTAAAGTACAATTTGTTGTCTTTGAAAAAGTAAGGGATAAACGATTAAGAAGTCACGTCCTATTGCACCATGACAATGCTTAGGTGCACACCGCGAACAAGACAAAGTCGTTCTTGATTTCTGTAAAGGTGGAGCTCGTGATCCATCCCGCAATAAGTACGGATACTTACTTGAAATTAAGGTTTTTGAAGGAAAAGTGTACTTCAACGATGCCAGTGGTTTTGACTCTTGTTCTTAAAATGTCTTGCTCGGTCGGCTGGTAGTCTCTAGCACCTAACCGGTCGAGGTCGTCCAAGAAACTGAAAAGAGAGAAGCATTTCTACAATGATCTTCTGTTTACATATATATAACTGACTACACACAAAAATATTTTTATAAAAGCCGAAATCTTCCTTTTAATGTAAATTCGCTAAGGGCCATGGTTTGCTGGATTTTTGATCCAAAAATGTTTTTCAAGTGACCCAAAAGATAGAACAAATATAAATGAGGTTCTTCTAATGTCTATATATAAATAATAATTACCGTATTTTATCAAACGCGGCCACTAGCCACCATTATCTCATGGATCTGATAAGCGCCAAAGGGAAATAAAACGGGAGGGCAGGGAGCTCCCTAATAGCAACTCAAAATAATTTAATTGAGGAATGTTAAGCGTGGCAGCTATGGCAAGTGTCCTCATATCGAAGTCGAAGGCGCATGTTCAACTTTCGGTTTAACGTTGATAAGCTATAATGAATGAATGAAAAACAAACAAATTTTTACAGCTAAAATTGATTTCTTTACATAGATAATGCGTCACTTGTGACGAAATTATATTAGCAAGTATATTATTATAAACGCGTAAATTTTGCCAAAATTTAAATATTTTGTTTTGTTCCTATTCAGTTATGTTAGTTGTTCATGTGTGGCAGTCATCGGGAATGGCATCATCAATGGAATGGCAATCGTAGAGCCGTATTGTATTAGGGAGTCCACATTCTCCGTCACTAGTCACATCCCTCACCACAGTCCAGAGTCACATTTTCTCGACGCGGAATCTGCTTAAGCCGAGTGTGTATCACACTACTCGGTTCGGCGGCTCGGGTTGGCTTGACAAATGTGTTAGCAACCCTGAAAACTAAGATGACTGAAATGCCCAGTATCGAGAAATAAGGGTCACCATAGGAAACTCAGTAACACTATGCGGCTATTTTACGCTGGTATACTGAGTGGTTCAACCTTGGTTCATTCGTGTTATAGATAATTAACAATTACGGGGTGGCTTCAATATAAATAAAAATAAAAACATCATCAATGTAGACGAAGTCAATTAAATATGCATTATTAAGGATAACTCAAAAACTACTGGTCAGATCTTGATCAAATTCATATGGAACACGAAAAGCACCAGTTTTCAACTAAAAAAAGAATCGTCAAAATTGGTTTACCTAGAAAGAAGTTCTGAGAACCTCGTCCGTTTTTTAAAGTCGTTTGTAAATTATTATTGAATTATGACTATTATATATACTATATATAATGATTGAAATATATTTTTTTCAATATGTTCAGTTTGATCGCAAATTGTGGAATTGCGATAAAACTTCGTCATCACATTGAAGAGGAAAAGTTTACATTAAACGATGTTAACGCAGGCAAGCGTTGTAAATAATTTGTAGGAAAATGCATTAAAAATATATGCAAAATGTTTAACTAATCATAAGGTTTAGCAATCCTAAACCTTATGATTAGTTAAACAGGATCAAACTGAGCTCGAACTCGAACCACTGAATACCTTATAGGAAATTATTTATATTTTTTATTCCCATTTAGCACGTTACCATTACACGATAAATCAACGGTTGACATTATAAGGAAACCTATATGTTATATGACGAATAAATAATAAACATTAAGTACATGTAAATCTACCAATTCACTCTGGAGCAGAGTAGGGAATTCTTTTCAGCTCCATAAGCATTCTTAAATAATGAGTGGAAGCTTGTGAACTGTGGTGAGGCGTAATTCTTTCTTATAAAACAAGTGACAAACGAACTTTGTTCCCCCCGATGGTAAGTAAGCCAATGCAGTTTATAACCACCTGCAGCCATCTTTATACAAAAGAGGCTATAGATGCGTTGACACCTCTGAAGACTAAGGAATAGCTCATAAGCCTGTATGTAGAAACCTTCATGTATTCTTCAGTCCGCAACCCGACAGTGCAAGCACTGTTACTTGGCGCCAGAAATAGGCAAGAGTGTGTGGTACCTACCCAGATAGACACCTAGGTTAAAAGAGTCCTAACACCTAATAGTAGTATAGTAGTAATATAATATTATGTATCATGTCACTTATTACATGAGTCATATAGTATAGGTACACCAACACCTTTTGCGTTCGTTAGTAATGGCAGTGGAAGCTCGTAGCTCTCAGATCTTGCCCTTATGCGATTATAAACTGTACTACTTTCCATTCTATTCTGAGCTTTCTTTAATTTATTTTATAGATCAAAACGCGGAAACGACAAATGTATATATAATCAAATGAATACAATGATTTTTCTTGTAAAAATATACAATTTGAGAAAAGTCGTAGGTTAATAAATTAATCCTGACGTATTCTTTGATCGCAGAGCACCAAGGACAATTGAGACCAATTAACTACGACTAATATAAGACATCAAAGCGCATGACTGTACGTTACACGTCATAAATAAGTATACCTTATTAGTGCAGGACACGACAATCTGAACTCGCGTGGCATCAGTCAGGCACGCCTTGTCCTTTATAGCCATAGCCAAACACAGACCCGTTATAGCCAATTATTATCAACGAGCTCCGGATTCCAATGTAAATTATCGCAGCATTATGATTACGAACTAGATGTTTTTGTCTTTCTTTACAGTGCGATTAGTAATAGACCTGCTTACTTAAAAGTTAACTAGTCCATTGTAATAAGTCATATTAGATATATGTCTAAGTTACAGCCTGCATACGTCTCACTGCTCGGCACGGGCCAGCTCATTTCGAAGAGTTGGCGAAGATGTTGGTGAACATCACATATCTTCGAAATATTTTTACTTGTTTCTCAGACATGTGCTTCCTCACGATGTTTTCCTTCACAGCCGAGCACCGTGGTAAATCAGCACTTAAAATTGCAAGTAATAATTTCATTGTTACCGGCGGGGATCGAACTCGGGTTACTCGCGTACTGTGAAATTTACATTGAGCGCTTAGCCTCTGAGATATTATACGTACTATAGGTATAAAAACAGTTCACGTCTTGGTTATGACTTACGATGATAATAAAAATATACTGCCTTTTAAACGCACAAAATCTACGCAGCTTTCAACCCACGGTCGCTAAGTGGTATAATAATTCTCGAGAATTCAATTTATGCCAATGCGTTTAGTGTAGGTATTCAATTGTAGATAATGGAATGCATGTTGATACGAAGCCGGTAACATATTCGATGAAACTACAACCGTAGTCTTATCGAACTCTTGTAAGGAAACTGTAACGAGAACAGTGACACTGACAGTGACGTGTCCATACACTTACGTGTAGCTTGGTTACCCAACGAACACCGCCATATTAAATTTTAACTTTTCTACAATAGCTTTATCACATCTAGCATCGTTAAATCTATTATACAAAGTCTCATATTGATACACCCACTTTTACATATATGTAAAATGTTAAAGACACCAGAGCTTGACAGTAACATGCACAAATGTTTTAAAGGTATAAATTATTAAATATTCTTTCGTCTGAAGTAGCAATTTGGGGAATACCTCTCTACCAGGAAACCCGCTCCACTAATGCAGATCGAATGATGGATTGATCAGACAAGATGTCAATGAAAGTCAAGGCTCAAGGATCAAGTTATAGGTACTGCGATTGCCAATCAACCTGCTGCTTGCTGATTATGGAATATAATTCCCATTATGTGTGAGATCAACTTGCAGCAATGGATTGTTGTGTGCTAATAAAGAAAGATTCTAATCTGCCTTGTATAATATTTTCTACGAGCACTTACGCTGTATAACAAAAAATATTATATGCCTACAGTAGGTTTTACTTTGTTAGAAACTTATTTTAATTAAAGATGAGGAAACTAATTTTCTTAAACCCGAGTACGAATAAGATAAATTATTCATCATCATTATTACAGCACAAAAACCCACTTTTGCAGCATTCTACGGAGAGCCTTACACTAGATTATAGTATATAATACGTACTAGAATCTCCCAGACTGCTGAAGCAGTGGGCTAAGACTGGCTCATTGGGGGATATTTGTCATAATTACCACGCTTAGTGATGATAGAGCCGCGATAACTCAGATGGTTAATACTCGCTGTTAATATAACAGAACGCGAGTAACCCGGGTTCGATCCCCGCCGGCACCAATGAAATTGTTAATTGCAAT
>DWHP01006421.1:0-11424 GCA_018247895.1 Parnassius honrathi | reverse complement strand
TACTCCTGAACTAGGTAAGTTTTGTATTGGCTTGCATCCATTATATAATAAATTTTCATAAGCCATTGGGCTCTTCCTTTTGTTGCTCGTCGAGCTGGTTATTCATGGGCCCTAACCTAGTCGACCCTTGTGTGGGCAACTCAGGGCCGTAACAGTATCATTAAACACTTTACTCCCTATTTTTTACCTTCAGAGATAAAATTTACTCTCCATCTTTATTTGGAACCACTCATAATGTACAACCTATTTATTAAAAATTGAATCATTAGAATTGCCCCACAATTGACGAAGACCGAATACCGCTGGTGGCGTGGCGACAGCGCTAACACACACACATAATAAACATACGCTCGTATTGAGATTTTCCTATTAGACATCAATATTCTATATATAGGTAAAAGAAACCAGGTTCTAACACGTATAATATCTTCAACTCTATTTCCCCTAAGGAGAATACAAACTATACAATTAACTGTAAAACGATCCGACAAGGAAACGACTTTAAGAATATTGAAAAGAAGAGTTTAATGTCTGTAGAAATGCAATATATATTTGTTTTGAACAAAATGTTTTTTTATTTCTTTCTCTCTTTTAAAAATTCTTAAGTACCACCACATTCGAGTTTTCTCTTGTATAGTGGAGTCAATTTACAAACATAAATTGCACAATGACAATCATTCAGACCCACAGAAATATACATACATTTATTAAGCATAATCTGAAACTATGAATAGCATAATCGGAAAATATATTTTTATTTTTTAATATAAACTGAAGTGGCTGTCAACATATAAATAAATTTATTTTAAAGTCTTAATTGTCTACCAGTCTACCAGAACCTAGGTAAGGAAAAGCGTTAGCAGCTGCAGACTTCGATAAAAAAAGGAAAATAAAACAAATATTTAACAAAATTGTGCTATGTATTTGATCAAATATTTTCGCATCATTATACGTACATATAATAAATACACATGCATACATTTACAACGTGTAAAAATTCAAGCCTCAAAAAACAAAATCATTTTTTAAAGATTTAATTAAAATTATAATGTCTATTTCGTTTTAGTCAAAAATGCAGACCTAGTCATTCTTATACTTAGTAGTGTTTAATAAATACTGAATTTGATTCGAAAATAGATCATTATGTCTAGGAAAGGCAAATGCTTACAAAGAATCTTCTTTCACGTGCTTCAACTGATATGCACTTAGCGAAGTGTTGATGACAACGTAATGATAGAAAACCTTCCTCCCAATGCCAGTCTGTATAATTTGAATTAAAAAGTTATTTTTTTAATTAGAGGTGACAAACAAGCATACATTCCACTTGATGAGTGGATGCAGTGGCCCATAGACACCTACATATTAAGAATCTAAAAAAAGACGCGTTGTCATACTTCAGGACCAAGATGGAATGCCAAATTTCCAGTTATAAGGGTTAACGGTTCATCAGCATTAATCTTCCACTTCATGGTGGTAATTTGTGAAAACGTGGTCCCTCCTGTTTCAAACCGACCCATTCGTGCTCCAATCGTAACGTAGCTGTAGGGTGGCTCTACCACGTATCCGTAAAAGTTATTAGACAAATGTAAGAGAGATTCATATCCAGGAGGAATCTTTTACAGGTTGATAGAAACAATTCTGAGAAAGAACCCTTGCGCTGGGTAGTAATTTGACAGAATCCATTATCCATCCATTACAGCACATCTAAAGTCCACTGCTGAACATAGGCCCATCCCACAGCCCCCTCCCCCTCACGAACGAGCTCCTGCCTTGTAGTGACCGTGGCTTGGTAAACCGCGGTAAACTAAGAGAAACCCACATAGCTGGCTCGAGGTGTAGGATCGGCCCGAGGAGGCCACTCCGAGTGGGCTTGTGGAGCCCACTTCGGATGTGTGTTGGTGGGCTGCGGCGTCAAGGGTGCCCTCTCCCCCTATCACCGCAGTCGAGGTGGAGTCGCGAAGGAAGAGTAGTGTTTTTATGGCGATGCGCCACTGGCCTTATATTCCGCGACTCTGACGGGGACGCGCCGTTAATTATACGTGGTACGCTTATAAGTAAGTAAGGTAGAACAATGCTGCGGTTATATTAGTAGTATAGTTGTAGCACGAATGGGTCGGCTCGATCGGGAAAGGACCACGCTCTCACAGACTACTAGCGTAAAATAGCAGCTTAATACTGTCATGTTTCGTATGGTGAGTGTAGAGATCCAGAGACCCTTTTTTAATGAAAACAAGGCATTCCATTTTAGTCCTCACAGGTAACAACGCATCTGCAATTTGACTTGTAATCGAGGATAGATGTAGATGTCTATGGGCCGCAGCAACCACTTACCATCAGGTGGACTGTTTGCTAGTTTGTCACCCTATGCGGTGATGGTGGGGCTGCAGAGGAAGAAGAATGTCGGTATTGCGAGGCACCACTCTCCCTTCCCTCCGCAGCCAAATCTTGGATGGCGTTGGAGCCATAGACCAAGCCCGCCACTGAGGTCAGGAAGGCTAATGCTTCTTAGTGCTCGTTTATCTTGGCCCCATGGCCTTTGCGGATCGGACACGGGGGCTTCTGTTGCGCATGTGAAGTTGCAGGCCGCGGAGGAGAGCGCGCCATGTGTTCTGGTGCGCCTCAACTGAGTAGACAGGGAAGAGTAGTCCTCTCACGAGAAGTCAGCGCAATTCAAAAACACGACTGCAAAAAAGACAATTTAAAAGTAATGCACTAGAAAGACCAAAACAAGATTGAGTAAAGCAAACAAAATTTAAAAAAAAACTATAAACGAAGTAAACTCTACTTCGGTTCACCAGACTATAAAATGAGATGAAAGCCTAAGTGAAATATTAAGTTTAGTAGCAGGCGGGACCCAATTAAAAATTATAAACCGAAAGAAAATGAATGGGTTCCGCCTCCTTATGGTTGACATGAGTCAAGAAAAGTCACGAAAACTTTATTGCTGTTTTTTCTAAATATACCTTGCTAATCGATGCAATTATATTTCGCTGACATACTACAGGCTGCTGCAGTGTAAAATCTATAACGTCCAGTTTTATTTTTTTATTTTTTCTACACTAGCACCAATCTATTCTTGTATCACACTCGTAGAAATCCCACGCAACATCTGTCTCGTCGTTTGCGTTATACAAATCCACACGTCTATCGGGGATTAGGAAAAAAATCGATGCTACGGATTTCATAAAAATTAAGAGCCGAATCGGGCATCCAGCTGCGAGCTCACAATGTATCGAGCCCTTTTTAATACCGCTGAAGTGAATCAAAGTGTTTTAGGGTACCTCAGGTGCAATGGCAAAACAATAACCTACTAAACGATCTACGATACAAAATGTAAACACAAAAATAACAATCACAGACACGCTAATAAGAATTCTATGCGAAAATCATAATTAAAGTATATTAATTGTTTATAAAACTTAAGTTAAAAAATCAACTTACAGTCCGCTTGATTAAGTGGCTTCTGAAGTATATGTACTTAATATAAATATGGCTACAGATTCGTTATAACCTCTAAAAACTAAGATTTCTTTATAGAATAAGGCTGACAAACGAGCACACAGTCCACCTGATGCTAAGTGAATGCTGCGGCCCGTAGACCTCTACATCTACCCTCGATTGAGATTAAAAACGCAGATGCGTTGTCACTCCTGAGGACTAGTACGAAATGCATCGTTTCCAGTAAAAAGGGGTCTCCGGATGTCTCCACTCACCACACGAAACACTGCAGTATTAAGCTACTATCTTACGCTGGTATTCTGTGAAAGCGTGGTCCTTGCTGCGTGTGTGAGAGATGGGTTGTCAGACTGTAATTCTAAACAATATTTAAAAAAGAGCCATACAAGACGGAAACCACCATATTGCCTGTAATCATACTGGGTCTCCATACCCTTCAGATTGAAACATAGCAGTGAACGCACTGTTTTTTGGCGGCAGATATAAGTAAGCTGGTGGTACTAACCCAGACAGGCCCTTAAGCAGAAAAGAAGTCCTTTCACCTCGTGTAAAGAAAGTAGAAATTTGTAATTATAAATTTTATTAGAAAAATCTCCTTGTTCTTCTTTAGTAATAGCTAGCTGATATCCCGCGACTTCGCCCGCGTGGAATTTATTACGATTGGATTTTATAGGTCTTAATTTTTTTTGCGCGGAATCCTAATTCTTTTTCTAAAATAAAAAAGCCTACGTTATTCTTTATAACATCAGCTATGTGCCGGTGAAAATGCTGTCAAAGTCGATCCAACCGTTTCGGCGACAGACATACAAAAATTTTAAAAAAATGTTTTTTGCAACATGCAATTAGTAAAAGCTGTTACAAAAAGATACTTTAGTTTTATTTATTTGTACATATTTGTGTCAAATGTGAATACACTAACCTACGCCTCACTTAAAATGGTCCCGTGATCCTAATACCAGACCATCTGTCAATTACGACAGATAAAATCTGATAAAGTGAGATTAATACTAATGAGTTTTATGAAATGAAATAAGGGAGATAATTCCACTTGAACTTATAAAAATTATATTATGCCACAGTAGTAAGTATTGAGTTAATCAAACCGCCAAGCGTGACGACGAAGTTAAATCCTTACTACACAGAAGAGTCACATGTCCAACTGTGTGCTTCCATGGGCTGGTTAACAAGAAGAAGTAGAAAGTAAGAATGAATAGTTTACGTGACGTCCACGTTTTTTTTTAAAGTGAATACTAGACATAATGTACGGAATATTGATTTAATTCTTTTTAATTCTCAAAAAATGTTTTAAACAGACTCATCCAACAGTATTGGTGTAAAGTAAATCAATAACCCTTTTGAAAATTAGTCCGCAATCCAATTCCTCATTAAATATACAAAATTTGTAATTTTCGAATCCGTTCTAATCATTACACATTCAAAATATACGTACGGAACCAAGTTTAACCCTCTTAATGCTTGTCGCAGTTTTTTATTAACAAAAAAAGAGCTTTCGCGATACGACCTGTGTTTAACCGCTGTCAAGCGCTGCCAATCAACGATGCCCCGCCCGCGGCTCGTTCCGCTGCCCTACACTTATTTATTATTTCACTTGTTTTTGATTTTGTTAGATAGGTGCCTTTATGACCCACCCACTGCATTGGAGAGTTTGGAGGGATCGTGATACTGACCAGTTTTCTAAAAGCTATGTTTAATAGAGACTTTAATTTGTTATTATTGAATTTGGTGAAAAACGAACACACGCTTCACCTGATGGTAATCGGGTACTATGGCTTATTAGACATCTACGTCTATCCTCGGTTAACAATCAAAATGCAAATGTTTTGTCACACCGGAGGACTAAGATGGAATGTCCCATTTCTAGTAAAATGCGTCTCCAGTTCTCTACACTCACCATACAACAGCATTCAGCTGCTATTTTACGCTAGTATTATGTGAAAGCGTGGTCCTAACCCAGTTTAACCGACTCGTTCATGCTACAACCACAATATGGCTGCAGCGTGGCTCAACTACGTATAGAAAGTCCAAAGGCACCAAAACTTCCGGCACTCCGATCGTCTATACCTCCCTACTGTGCCAATTAAAGCAATTCGATCGTGATAGAGCCATGCTGCAATTATATTAGTAGTATTTTAGTAGCACCAATGGGTCCGCTTGACCGGGGAAGGACCACGCTCTCGCGGAATACCTGTATAAAATAGTAGCTTAGTTTTGCTGTGTTTCGTATGGTGAGTATAGAGAACCGGAGACTCTTTTACTGGAAACGAGGCAATTCATATTAGTCCTCACGGGTGACAACCCATCTGCATTTTGATTCGTAATCGAGGATAGATGTAGACGTCTATGGGCCATAGCAACCACTTACCATTAGGTGGACTGTGTGCCCGTTTATCACCCTATTCTATAAAAAATCCTCTTAACAACTAGTGAGACATATATGTCTAGCAATTTTGCTGGCCAATGATCGTAGGCGCCATACGCCCTATGGACATTCTCCACTTAGGCCTTAAGCTCTACGTTTATTAATAAGAATTTTTTGTAGATCTAAAATAATAACTTCAGACAAGACAGATTTATCAGAACACGTGCACTAAACAACCGAAGCCTCGTTGTCATATTAATGACATACAGACACACGAAACGTTTCTGATACCGCAATTAAAGATTATTAAATCATCAATCAAAACTAAGGCCCGCATCAAAGAAACCTGCTTAATTGCAGGGCGTGCGTATTGATTAATATTTGGAGTCATCAGCAAGCAGTGTGGAATGTTTAGTATTTCTTTTTAAATACATCAGTGGTTGAAAGTCAGTGACAGATTAGCTTATATTTAGAGAAATCCTTTTTTATGTAATTTAGAGTGACAAAGGCAGCCCAGATGATAATTAATCTTCGTTAATTTCACCTTACTTATGTATCAAAGAAATTGCTGATTTTTATCGTGAGGATACCTGCATATCTGAGCAACAAAATAATTCGAGAACTTGAAGAAGTAGAACGCCGGTACACGTTAGAGCGATGCTGAAGGTACAGTATACTTGAAGCACAAATGGTTCGGCTCAACCGATGAAGAAACACGCTATCACGGAATGTAAGCGTAAATGCTGAAAGAAAATGTGATTGTATGGAATAAAAAACTTCATCCTTAATGGTGGAAATTTCGAGGATTAAAATTTTGACTTTACTTTTTAGACGACATCGGTCTGACGACGATAACAACAAAATATTAAATAAATTTAGTTAAAACAAATGTACAACCGTCTTCAAAAACTAAAAAGAACAATTTCCATGTGATGGCATTCAAATTCGATATATCATGTCTTAACGCCGACTTCATAAGCTATTACGTGGTAATTATTTTATTACTTATGTATTTAAAGTCTGTTTACACTACATTTTTTATGTTTATTTCATTTTAATATATTTCCGGTAACAAATATAATCAAGTAGATCCACCTACTTGATTATATTTGTTAATATATTATGGTATAATTAATAGAATCGTAGCGGTCAGCTACCGCAGAGTCCACTTCAGTTGAGGATGCCTCGTATCATCGAAAGTGGTCTTTCTTAGTATAATGATGTTGGGAGTAGTGGCGCTGGGATTAGTGGTGACGGAGATAGTGCACGCAATTGATAGAGATGCTCTTCAAACTGGGTAAGACAAATAGCAAATTAATTTTTGGCATCTTTAATGTCATGGTAGACACAGTGTATTTGTACAAACTAACTCTACGAGTATTTCGCTGTGTTTGTGTGTTTACATAAATACATTTCCAAAAGATAATGGAATGTGTTAAACACTATACTGCTCAACCATGTGATAATGATTTATTAGCATTTTCAATTAAAGACAATCGCAAGCGCTCAGCGAGTTGGTTGGATCCTGGTTTAGTACATAAACGAAAACTTACCCTTAGAAAAGTGATGATCAATGTTTAGTAGTCTAACCGCTGCGCCGGTGTGATTCGTCACAGCTTCTTACCAAACTGGAAGAGCATTACTGCAAATGTGTACTATGAAGAACTGAACACAATGATGGAGAAGCTTGCACGTCTCCAATACAAACTAACTGTATGTGTTTTTCTGTATTTGCGTGTATACATACATAAATTTACAAAAGATAATAGAATGTGAAGTATTTTTAATTAAACATTCCCAAGCACTGTTTAATCCGATTAAAAAATAGCATAAAATCAATTCCGTGCCCCGATCAAAAAAACGATATTTGGTAAAAAAAACGGAAAAAAATTCTTTCTTAAGTTCTATGAATAGCTACAAAAAATATTACGAGTATTAGCACCTCTCGAGATTTTTTAGCAAATCCAGTGTATGATACAGGTACGATATTTACACACCGTTACATAACAATAACATTAAGTCAACAGCATAAGGTTTGGAATTGTATAATCAAATGTAAAGGAATATATTCAGTAACAAGCAATGAATGACAGCAATTGACAGAGGTTTAGCTCAGCGGGCTATTTGTGTTTGACCTCGCCTTACTTTGTTGTTTATTGTTATCGCGCATTGAAGGGTTAAAGGTATTAATGCGGTGGTGTGTGAACGCTACGGATACGGTTGATCTGAAAAAAAAATTAGGTTTATTTCAACGAAACCGATCCAAGTACATACGCTTGCGGAAAAAAAGAGGTTGTACGAATGATTCTACATATACATTGCTTTAAGGTAGTATTTATAGAAGAGTACTACTTACTACTACTTTTCTACTATATACTAATCTTTATAACCTAACCGTGTAGTGGCTAGCGGTGTAACCACACATTTCCCCCTATGGGTGTCGTAAGAGATGAGAAAGGGAAACTAGGGACGGGCAGCGTCTTCTTAATAACGACTAAGAATACAAAACTGCGGTTGCCAACCCGTTTGCCAAGTGAAATGAAATGACTGATTTTTATTCAATATAGATTATTGTATTATACTTATTGAAAGTCATTTTTTTATTTACCACTGGTTCGGAAAAAGCCTCTGTCCTGGGAACAAACCCAGCGGAACTTTTTTAAACATATTTCAATTTACAATAAATTTATTTTGTACAATTTTTGAATGATTTTTGTAGAACCAGCATGGTAGCGATCACCTCATTCCCTGGGGTTATTTTCATTTATGTATTCTTTTATATTATAATTATCCTTTTTGTACAATTTTTCTTTAATAAAACATTTAAACTTATTTAATGACGAATTTTGTACATTTTCTGGGATTTTTTGTAAAAGCGTATACATTGCCACATTAATGAATTACTTATTCTCTAAAGTCTAGTAAGCGTAGCAACTATGGCAAATAGCCCCCCTAAAAAGCAATCTATCGGGGAGGCCGATATTCAGTAGTGGACTTTTGATAAGATGTAACAATAACGGTTATTAACGATTATTTTTATGTAGATTAGAGAACAGTGGTAGCTTAGAGAGTAGCCCGATGTTCGCTGTTAATTTCAAGTAAGCCGGGTTCAACCGCACCAATGCATTTGATTAACGTGCTCGACGGTAAAGTAAAACATCGTGGTGAAAACAACACGTCTATAAAATTAAATAAGTCGAAGGCATGTGAAGTCGGTTCAGCCTATTAAAGCCCACTGCTGAACATAGACCTCCCGTATGGATTGTAGGTTTCACAGTGGGAACATTTGCTATAGTAAAGTCCGCCAGCGCTTATTGCAGCAGCATAGCGCACTAATTGCTAAATAACTTTCCCAACCATGAGAGGAGCCCTGTGCCCAGCTTTGGGACGCGTAAAGGTTGTATCTTTAGTTCACTTAGTTAAAGATTAGATTTGTTCACTCATTACAGTCCTTTACAAGTCTACTGCTTTTTTATAGTATAGGGTGACAAACGAGCACACAGTCCATATGATGATAAGCGGTTGCTGTGACACATAGATATTTACATCTATCCTCGATTACGAATCAAAATGCGGATGCGTTGTTACCCGTGAGGACTAAGCTGAAATGCCTCGTTTCCACTAAAAAGGGTCTTCGGTTCTCTACACTCACCATACGAATCACAGCAGCATTCAGCTGCTATTTCAAGCTGATATTCTGTGAGAGCGTGGTCCTTCCCCGGTCGAGCCGACCCATTCGTACTACAACTACCTACATTACTAATATAACTGCAGCATGGCTCTACCACGTATAAAACACCGTCGCTGAACAAAGGCCTCCCTTAAGGAACGCCACAAAGCATGGACCTAAGCCACCTACATCCATCGACTTTATATATCTCTTACCAGATCGTCACTCGATTTAGTGGAAGATCACCTTACTCTTTGCCTACCGGTGTGGAGCTGCCATTTAAGAACCTTTTTTAAAGAATAACGGTGACAAACGAGCACACAGTCCGCATGGTGGTAAGTGGATGCTGTGGCCCATAGAAATCTACATCTATCCACGATTAAGAATCAAAATGTAGATGCGTTGTCACACCTGAGGATTAAGCTGGAATGCCCCGTTTCCAGTATAGTCTACACTTTCTTCCCATATATATGCATATAGTACGTCTTTAGGTAGTTCAGATAGAACTCGGTGACGAATTCAGGCAATATGACCGCAATATAAAAAAGCTGCCCTTAGTACGTGCCTTAGATATGTTCTTAAATATAAAGATTGGACATAAGGGCAAATAGCCCAATGTTTATTTTTCGAAGAGATAAGAAAGTGTCTTTATAAAAGCGAATGAAGACAGAGATGGTATCATCTTTCCGGAGAACGTTGTGTTCAGTTTTGTTCGAATAAAAGTAAACCTCTTACGGCGGCGGTTCTTTAATGGTGTGAGATTGTGTTGTTCTCTAAGAACACGCATGACCCCAGTTTACATCTAATACATTTCTCTAATGATGGACGAATTAATTAAGCATCTTGGATACCATTCATAACTTGGATGCTTGACGGTCCACCACTGTGTGATTTACCAGAAGTTTTCTTAAGACTACTTAGTGGAATCGACAACCAACAGGGTTTTTTCGGATCGATACATCTTGGGGACCTTAACACAAACAGTCTACTCTTTTTTAAAAGACCCGCAACGTGCCTGCATTTGCACTGGTGTTTCATTTGTTCATGGGCGCTGCTGGTTACTTACCGTCAGATGAGCCGTATGCCCTTTTGCCCGTTTCTTATTTAAAAAAAAAACAATCTTTATAGAAGAATCCGTATATAAGTTAATAATGGAGACAAAATTCCATCCTTTCCTTCCATCCTTAGGTTGGCAAAATATAGGCGGAAGTTTTTAAATAACTATTTAGACCACGTTGAGATTGCGATATTGAAACTCAATCAAAATCTCTTTTTATTCTTCTATGAATAATTTCACATTCAGAAGTAGGGGCTTGAATTTTTATTTTTATTTTGACATAAAAAATTTACAATATGTGTGTAAATCCATATGCATATGCATAGCTCGGGAGAGCTAGTAAATGTAGTAGTAAATGTTAGTAAATTTTGAAATGTGAAATTCTTATCAAGTCTTGTAAATCGATTCCCTCATAGACTCGTTTTACGCGTCCATAACTAGCTGTTATTCGTGATACAAATATGCTAGTGCGTTCAATTATATATTATGTTCTTGTACACCTATGTAAAAAAAATATACGGCGGTATAAATGCTCGTACCTCACAAGTAGACGACTGCAACTCAATTGCTCTGTGTGAAACAATCTTCATATTGGTTCTAACTTATTCAAAGCCTCTGATACGGGATCTTATAAGTGTTTTATTTGCTCATCGGATAGCGATACTGCATCTATGGCACAAGTTATAAGGGATTGTCATTAGTTAACAGAGGGTATTATTAGATTTATTTTAGAAATATGATTAAATTCATAAACAACTGTTATTTATTACCAAACAATATAGAACCAAATTCTGATTTCTTATGTTTACGCGAATATCAACTTCACATTTAAATAAAACTAGTTTTTATATATATATATAT
>DWHP01006420.1:0-11424 GCA_018247895.1 Parnassius honrathi | reverse complement strand
TAAATATTTAGGTGGTTAATGCATGTAAGACTGAGTTCGCTTCGCTCGATTTTACACATTCGATTCGATTATTTGTAAAAAAAGTTATCAACAATTATATGTGAATGAGTGGTTTTTAATGAACATTTAAAGCACTGAAACCAATATAAGTTTAAGTTTATTTAATTCCTGTAATTTTTTTCGTAAATCCGCCGTAAAAATGAAGATTAAAAAAAATTATCGAAATTGGATAGTTTTTCGATTTTCTAGAGCCGAAAAACGAGGGGACCGCGATAGTATAAAATTATCATAATTTGTTTTTTGTAAAAGATGGTGAATGTCTAATACAGTAAACAATTTCTATAGTACCTAGCGGGCAATTAAAGTGACTACTTGCTATTAATTAAATTATGGTGACTGCCTTATATAACTAATGTTAGAACGTAATAGGTAATTTGTTGTTTGGATTTAATTGCATTTTCAAGAATGAGCCAGGTAGACAGAAGTTTTGTCTGCTTGGTAGATGTGCCCATACTGTTTTGAAGAGCTCAGAACGGATACTCTTGCAGTGATAAAGTAGATGTAATCTAGTTTACATGGAATAAATGGGTTTGCTCAACCAAGAAAAACCACACTCTTACAGAATACCAGTGAAATAGCAGTGTAATAATAGCTTAATAGACTAAAGTGAGTGTAGAGAACCAGAAAATATTTTTTATCTCTAACAAAGTGGACTATCTGAGTCTTCAGGGGTGACAATGCATCTACGTTTTGGTTCCTTATTGAGGTTAGATGTAGGTGTCTATGGGCCGCAGTATCTACTCACCATCAGGTGGACTGTGTGCTTGTTTGTCACCATTATTCTTTAAAAAGAAAAGTATGCTTAAAATGAATATATACTTTTAATCTTTCATACTATGAATAAACTATATTTGTTTGTAATAATTTCAGATTTAGTAGAGACTTTTAAAGGTTGTGCAATATCAACAGTAGCGTGTGGTATCCAACATTCAATGGCCGTTGATGAATGGGGTCAACCTTTCAGTTGGGGATCTGATAGTATGGGACAATTAGGAAGCAATCTTGGTGCCCATGCCCAAGATAAACCAAAGATTATTAAATTCTTGGCTACCAGAAATGTTATACAGATTGCATGTGGCTCATATCACTCGATTGCATTGACAAACAGTAAGTAAATTATAATTCCAAGAATTTTATTTGAATATTAGTTGTGCTACTGACCTGCCATCACATGGCAATAGCTGAAGAGAATCTGTTATTTAATATATTAAACCATAGTTGTAGAAGTTGACTAATAATATTTTTCATATGTATTATGGGTACAGTGATATGTGATTAATTTCACTTCACATTATATGTTATATTCCACAACAATTCAAAATAGGGAATACAGAAAGTGTATCAGAATATATTGATAAACCAAAAATCAAGTAAAATTATTTTGTCTGTGTTGTTTCACTTTAACTTAAATGTCTAAAATGTTGGTATTTAACCATTTATTATTAGTATTATTTGAGTTACATATTCTACTTACTTAATATATATATTATATAATATATTAGATGGTGACCTATATTCTTGGGGAGCAAATAGTTTTGGGCAGTGTGGCTTGGGCAATATGACAAACAAGGAAACCACACCACAACAGATTACATCCTTACTTGGCGTACCCATTTCATTGGTGGCTTGTGGCAGTAACCACACATTTGTTCTATCTAAGTAAGTAATATTTTTTTTAATTGTAATTGTATGTACTTAGTAATTATCCTGCTACTATTTTTTAAAATTTAGGAGAGCAAAATCAAAGCATAGGGCCAATATATAGGGTTATTTTACAGATATTGTATAAGGGAAAATTAATTTTCCCTCATACAATATTTTCGTGATTGCGAAGGAACCAGGTAGTCTGGTGCTGAGTATCATGGTGATAACAAAACTGCACTTGCTCGACATCAATGTGTTTTTTCAAGAAACACCTAAAAGAACTAAGTTACTAAACAAATAATGCAAAAAAGATTCCTACCAGATAAATGGTAACGGGGTCATGCTTCCGCCTCTCTTGACCATGGATAAAGCGCGTAAAAGTCTGAAATTAAAAAAGTTAAAATTAAATGTGATAAAATCCATGCGTTGTATGATATCGAGTCTTTTCATCCTATTCTTGGTAATGGCCATTAGATCTTGTTACAAGTGGGTAGGTTGTGAACATCTTTTTAAATCTTACTAAAATAAAATATTCTTTAACAGTAGGGCAGAATGATTTCTTAAATTTTTACAGATAAATAGAAAGATATTAATGGAATTGAATGAATACGGATTTTACTGGGTTTAATTTTAAGCCATTTTTAATTCCCTGATGATACACAGGTGTTATCCAAGGCCAAGAATAAAAAATAAGTTTGAATAGAATGCAATTATTTTATTGATTACATGTAATTCTTATTGAAAGTAATTTTTTACTTTTACCATTGGTTTAGAAAAAAACCCTCTGTCTGGGAAGAACCGGCAAGAAACCCAGATGTTAAATTTAAACGCGAAGAATTCCGTAAAATAAGTTTTAAAGTAAGAAATAATTTTTGATTAAAAGATAAATCCGTTGTATGCACTTCAAAAATGTGAAATTTGATTAATGTTGTAGTGGTCACTGACAATGAATTTTGTGATACGTGACAATTTATTTAAAGGAAATGTATTTTAATTTCTACTCATACCTTTAATAAAAAGTAGATTTTAATCAATAGAATCCCATAATAACTAATAAATAATAAATATTTTATGTTGTATGCTTAGTAATATATAAATTTAAGGCTGCTATAAGAATTTATTGAGATGTCTTTTGCAAACAATATACTTTCACAAGCACTAATCATTGGTATTTGTGTTCAAATATAGTTGATCACTTGCTCCTGCCTTTTGTACTACCAGTGCATATAAAGCAAGATGTTTGCAAACAAGGATAAACTGGGAACTACCGCATTGCCATCAGGCTATTCGCAGTAGGAGAACATGCATGCAGTCTGTAGGCGCCGAAGACGTAGTTGAAAACATACGGGTTGCGCTCTAACAAAGATTGAAGCAAGTACAACTAAGCGACTTGCTCTCGCACTTTACTAAGCAAAATGTGTTAATATTATGAAATTCAATGCGTTGTCTGAACATGCATAAGTCAATAAATATTTGTCCTTTACACAGCCCTTATCCTAGTTTTTATTACAGATCAGGTGCAGTGTTTGGGTGGGGTAAAAATATGCATGGACAATTAGGCTTGCAGGATAGAGAAAATAGGTGTTATCCTACTCATTTGAAAACATTAAGAAATGTCAAGGTACACATTTAAGCTTTTGTTCTTTACATTAAAAAAACATCCATTACTTTAGCAAAAACCGTCTAAGCTATGTAATATTTCAACCATAATCCAGTTATTTTATGTTTTATGTTTTATTGTTTATTGATTAGTGTTCTGTATTGTCACATAAAGTTAATAAATTGACACTTTTTACATCATCATTACAGCCCCTCACAAGTCCACTGCTGAACATAGTCCTCCACTAGGGAATGCCACAAAGCACGATCCTGAGCCAGCTGCATCCATCGATTTCCTGCATGTCTACCAGTGTCTACTTACCGGTACGAGGCAGCCTTGTACCGTGACTACTCGATTATTCGATCGACTATACGCATTTTTTTTTGTGTGTTGACGAGAGACTTGTGGACGATAAATCCGACACCTCCTTGGGACAGATGGTCGCCCTCCCGGTGATAGAACAAGTTGCCGGACTCGAGGATTACCGTGTCCTCCCCCTCTCTCCGGACCTCGGATAATCCAATAATATGCCAGCGCAAATTGTCTACCTCTTCTTCCAGCTCCAGTATCTTCTCGTCAGTCCTCAGGGTGCGTGCGTTATACGTTGCCAGGTAAAGTTATCGTAGGTGGCAACCGAACCTCCACCGGAGATTCTTAGCACCCCATGAGCAATGACGCATACAAACGGCCCCCAGTCCCCAGCCGCCCCGCTATTCCTGGCTACGGTGGCGACCATGGTAACGGCGTGACACAATAAGGTGATTTAATTTTCGCCATTTTCGCATTGATAGAAGATGTGAGCGTCCACGGTACTAATTAAAATTCTATAAATAGGCCTACCACTCCATTTATGTATCGTTTTAATATATTACCATACAATGGCTTTATTGTATGGTCCAGCATACTATTATATACGGAAGTCAGCGATTGCTGTACTTGAGGGCTTTTCACTGTAGGGATGTCATGTCTTTATCACCACGTTTGTCAGGCTGAGTCGCGATCTCAGTACCAGATTTCTCGCATCTTTGAAACAGTTTCCTCTCACTGTTCTAAGTATTTCACATCTACTCTCAAGGAGATTGTCATATCGTCCATTTTGAGATCTCCTATAATATAAAAAATTCAGTCGATGCATGCATGAAAAGGCATGCATTTAGGCTATTTTTCCAAATAAGCCAGCATTCCAATTAGTTGCTACTGTTTCCGTGACAGACTATTAAAAATCTACATATGAACATGGTCTTCTCACATAGTAATATTTATGCCATGATTGCCACGCTTGCCTTGTTTGCGCTTGCTTGCCAGGCGGGTCAGCACTCGTTATGTACTTGTATAACTATATTTAACATGTTATAAAATATGGGATAATAAAGGACACTATATAAGAACACTAACCGTGTATTGGCCTAGTTAGAATATTCGCTAGCTCACATCGTCTTGTGGGTGGGAAACTGAAACAGGATATAGATATCAGCATCTTTATGATATATAATATATAATAACTCAAAATTTTAAAAACTGTAGTTGGCAGCCTGTCTTCCAAGCGAGGCAACTTTTAAAAACCATAGACATATATGAGGACAACTATTTTAAAATGCTGTATACTGTTCGTTTAACTTGCATATTCAACAAACGTAGTTTTATGCGCTCACTTTGATATTTACAAATACATTATTCACTGATCCACCGTTGCATTAGACCGCCACAACGTTGTTCCTACCGCCGACCGCACTCCGCAATTTGTTAGGAATGTACACATTTGCCGCGTGGCGCAAATTAAACGCGCATCATGTTGCGGTTTCCGTGTGATATTTGTTACGATTGTTTCTGTCGCTTAGGCTTGTTCTATTGTTTTTGTCATATATTACGTTCCTCTGTATCTTTCTTCAGAGAACACCTTCTGGTAAATCTTCTGTCGCCCATATACACCTTTTTTTTATAAAACTGGAGTTAAAAGGGAACTTAATTCCACCTGATATGTGGCTACTGGCGCCCGTTAATAACTGCAGTCAAAAACAAACAATTAGAACTACCTGAAAACCACCGCTGAAGACTTATATATTAATTATACCAACTCTCTATACTCTTCAAACCAGAGTACAGCAGTGCAAGCACGGCTTTTCGACGGTAGCAAATAGATAAGAAGTCGGTCTAGAGAAGATCTAGTAAAACTTATTTAGCTTCGATTAAGAATCAGTGTAAAGAATTAGAATGTGTTGTCACTGAGGACGTGCGTTATCAAAAGGTTGGTCGGCAGTTTTTCAATTTGATTACTTTTTATACGTGGTGGAGCCACGCTGCAGCATGAAAGAATCAGCTCGACCGACCGGAATATTGTATTTGTCGTATTGTAATCATACTTTGGTCGACTGAGGAAAATGAAACAGGATATGGGCATAGAGATTTTCCTAATGTCGAAATTATAAAAAAAAGCATTTTTCAAGTGTGGCTACTATGGCGGACATCCCCTGTATATAGTAATTTATGGGAGATGCTCATATTCAGCAGTGGGCTTTGTTAGCCTGAAATGAAGAAGATGATGATATTTAAAGAGTAAATTTAAGACAAACCCGGCTTATTTAATTGTTACAGGTACGGTGTTTATGTGTCCAGAACTCTACAATGCATCAGCTCAAGTGAGAGAAGATTATTAACGTAACTCGTTTAAGCAAGTATCTTTTTCCAGACTTATTCTATGTAAATTGTTAATTACAATATAAGTACCTACTGCTGTTTTGCCGTGTACTCGGCGGGGAAAGAAAACTGGGACGTTTGTTTCAGAAAATATTGAAGTATTTCGAGGACATACGTTCGAGTATGCACAGGGTAGAGCCACGCTGCATCTGCGTTAGTTGTCGCTGAAATGGATCGGTTTGAACAGGTTAGGACCCTCACAGTATACCAATTATAGTATACTAAAATAGCATTGTAGGGCTGCTGTGCTTCGTATGATGAGTGTAAAGAACAGAAGACATTTTTTACTCGGAAATAGGGACTCCATCTAATTCCTCAGGTGTGACAACGCATGGGCATTTTGATTCTTAATCGAGAATAAATTTAGATGTCTATGGGCCACAGCATCCACTTACCGAAATTTTAGGTTCCAGCAGATTCTCCTACTTTGGCAGGCAAATCAAAGTAATAAAAACCATTCTTACGTCCAATACTACGCATATAACCTCATTTTTGGCAGATGTTTGAACAGGGAATGCCCTGTGCAATGCCAAATAGCGAACATTAATTTTTTTTTTCATAGAATAAGGGTGACAAACGAGCGCACAGTCCACCTGAATATAAGTACATGCTGCGGCCTATATACATTAACATTTATCCTGGATTAAGAATAAAATGCACATTCGTTGTCGCATGTGAGGAATAAGATGGAGTACCTCATTTCCAGTAAAAAGTGTCTTCGGTTATCTACACTCACCATACGAAACACAGCAGCCTTAAAATGCTCTTTTACACTGGTATTCTGTGAGAGCATGATTCTTTCCCGGTTGACCCAACCCGATATAATATAGCTGCAGCAAGGCTTTACTACGAAAAGGATATATACAGTACTTATAAAAAAGGATTTAAAGCTTTTGTCTGTCTGTCTGTCGATTTCGTACGGCTTAACTCCGAAATGTCTTTAGCGATTTTAGGGGACTGATGAAATCAGATGTTCTAAGGAGTAGCTTAGAATACATTTATTTAAAAAAGAATTAGGGTTTCGCACAAAAAAACGCTACTGAAACCCCATCGTAATAAACTCTACACGGGTGAAATTGTGGGGAAAAACTCGTATTTAAATATGGATGGTTATAATGTGTCACCAGAATATTCTTGTACTTCGCTGCAAGGGAAATCAACGTTATATCAACCTCAGTAATATCGTAAGTACTGTTGCGCGCAATTCGTTTCCGACCGCAATCACATGCAACGCGTTGCAAATAAAAGCCGCATTAGACGCACGTCATTGAAATATCACTAGCACAAACCGCGCCGTCCGTCACATCGTTTCACGGTTTTATGGCATTACAGAGTATTTGATCTAGTTTTATGTTGTGCATTATCACTTTTACGCCTAAAGTACATATAACTGTATAAAAAAGTCTTTGGCTATAAAATAACCATGTTGTGGCAGCGTAACAGAAGAAGTCATCGTGGGTGACGTAGGAGGTGTCTATGTTAAATGCCTGAAAAGTTATGGCTTTGGATGTATGACGGTATAGCCATATCGTTTAGTTCAGACGTAAAATACTCAGAGCCGCTACAGGCAGCAGTGCACAAATCTGGTACTGCGATGCATGACAATCTTAATCCAATACTATCACTATCGCGCTTCTCTTTTTTCTGTGTAATCTGAACGTACAAAACTTATTGGCTGCTGTCACCGTTTTAAGTTGCTGTAATATCCGACGTACTTAGATTTGGTTTCAATTTATTTTCATTTTATTCTTTAGGGCCGTATACATAGAGATCGCTACGCAGATAAGCATCGCGTGCACAAAGGCTTATAATAAGTCGTTGAAAGCACCATTCAAATTGTTTAGGGTACGCACTCACCAGGTATCCCCGGATGTGGATTTACATAAATCACACTTATAATATTAACAAAATTGCGTTTTATTGCGCAAAGTTTGCGTCTACATTTGACGTAGAAGTTTGTAATTTATTTGTTATTTCTTAAAAAATAAACTTTTGTATACATGGTTATTTTTCAAAGAATAGCTAAATTTTAAACCGAAATTCAAGTATATAAATAGTAAGTTATTGCATTTTTTGAAAATACGAGAAAATAAGTCCTCTACTTTTATTCGAAATTATCCCAAATTAATGTGGTTTTATAGGCAACAATGTTTTTGCCTACCGATCGACGCTTACAAATATGTTTTGGATTTTTTAAATAAGTTTTTCTTCAACAATTGGTCATATTATTTGTTCTGAACCCTCTTCGCAAATTTGGCCGGTTAATGCAAAATAACCTTGTATACATTTTAAAAAAGAAGAAAAGAGATTTTGTACTATGCTATGAACTTTAGTCAAGTTCCTTTATGATATATTCTTTAACGTTAATGGTCCGGAAATAGAATGAAATCACGCCTAGTTTTTGTTAACGGCCTATAGTACCTCAGCACAAATTCTAAATTCGCCCCAATTTCCCTGCGCCACTCATTTGAACACTACGGATCGCAGTCACGCGGTAACACGTGGTCAAAGCGATTTTGTTATAGTAAAATAAACTATTATCGGTCGAGCACTAAGTAATAAAATTTTCAGTCATAATTTAATATTAACTTGTCCTAACATAAAATTATATGTCGCAAATTTAATTTCATACTAACGGCATATTCTTATAACTAAAAAAAAAGAAGATATTGTAAATATAAAAGATCGCAAAACGCAAAGCGTAAAGTCAGTACCAAGCTAGGGTTGCCAGGTCTTTAAACCGAACGGACCATCCAGCTTAGCCGGATATTTTGGTAAAAAAGTCGGACACCCTTAATTATTCAGTCTTATTATAACACGATTAATATATTTTTTAAAGCAAAACAATGCTTATATCATTTATCATAAAATCATAAATTCTAACGAAATGACATTAAAATTGAATGAATCAGTGTTCTTTATTATTAACCATTCAATATTCATTACAATATTAATTTCAATAATTGCAATAGAATGTACTTAAGTACATGAAAAATGTAAAAAATGGTCAAATTTAAAAAGCTTAACAAACGCCGGACAGGCCGGAAACCTGTCTGTGTCCGGCTTTATCCGGACGCCTGACAACGCTTTACCAAGCCAATGTACTTAAAGAACTTCAGTGCAATGGTGATTCGCGCTTGACTAGCTTTTTGTAGCAGTAGAATTTATGTTGTGGTGTAGAATTTGCAACAATTTTCTGTTTGCAAAATTTCTTATAGGTATGTATATGTAGGTAATTGCATAAACCTGCTACCAACATAATTACATACGTAAACGGCTGTCACATTACATACATACACTGCAAAAACTATAAAACTCAAGCTTTCTACTAAACTAACAATGGACGGATCCTTCCACTATAAAAGATTTTCCAGTATAAGCTGACCTCTCATTGTACGTAATGCGTCTACAATTAGAGATCAGCTTATACTGGAGATTTAGTTTGATAATTATGTACCCACGTGCACTAATAATGTATATGTTACATGTTTAGTTAGGTAGAAGATACTCACGTACTCACAAGTTAGCTAAAGATAAAATACGAAGGTACGTCAGTACTCAATAGGTTCATAATTTTTATGTACTTACGTAGTAGGTATACACCATAGTCGAATAAGTTATTTTTTTAGAAACGTTACCCCCACATTAGGATTTTCTTCTGTATCATGGAGGCATTTTACAAATATAAATTACAAAGGACAAACACCCAGATCCGGAATAATTATTTGTAGGTCATACAAATACCTGTTCTTGTAATGTCTGTTGAATCGTGTTTTCGTCTAACATAGTACTTAATCCTCAACTTGACCATATATTAATTTCAAAAACAATGCTGCAGTATTTTCGGCATAACAGAGGATCTTACTAAGTCATTTGAGGTAGTATAGGCTCTTAAATTAAACACAGTTTTAATTAATCCTTCCAAATATAGGAGTTCGTTTGGATTGCTTCCTTACATTTTAGTGCCTTTATATTGAGGAGCCAATTATATTGAGGAGACTTACAGGTGTTACAGCACCCACTTGATATCTGATTTTCTGAATCTGAATATGTTACGTTTCATTACTTTTACTTAGTTCCTTTTTACATTTAAATAAATTAATTCCGTGAGTAATGATATCATAGAGAATAAATAGCATGTCATACGCAAAATTAGGTCACAGATGTATTAATGCACGCAATTCTTCACAAAATGTTCGTTCAAGTTCGCTTTTATTTATTTTAAAAATTTTATGTTGACACTCATGACATGGCAGTGTAACAACGTGCTCATTGAACCGCGGTTCTGTATTTTTTTATTTAAGACCGAGCAAATGTTTGTAAAACGCAAAATTTATTGGTTTTTTGCTACGAGTGAGCAAGGAAAACACCCAGTTTTTTTTTTGATATTGGGTCTTCGATTATAACCATTTCTAATATTTACACAAATTCTTAAGATTGATTAAAAGTAATATTTACGTGAGTGTAACAGAGTTTAAGAAACAACAATATTCATATTATTTTTGAATGGAAGAAGTGAACGAGACAATTACATTATTAATGTTTAATATAAGATCTCATATTTGTCTCAAATGAAACATTGCTTTTTTTTAAATAAATTGATTAAATAATTAAAAAAAGCTTAATTGAATTAGGAATCAAACAAACTAAAAATAAAAAAAAAACAGTTGCGATATTATTGAATCAATCGATAGGGTAAACGTAAAAACTCTCGAATAAAAATTATATCTTACAGTTAAATAAGTCAACATTTAACAAATATGACGCATATTGTGATGTTTTTGGTTGATTTTAACGACAACTCAAACGTATGGACAGTTGACGACGATAATCATGTGATCTAAGTGGATAAAAAACTTGAGATTTGTAGTATCGTCGAAGTGCCTATAACGTCCACATTCAAAAACATTTAATACACAAAAATGCATCACTTTTAAGTATCAAAATCCATTTCAAACTATTATTACGATAACAACAACTCGCTGACGCGGCGGTCAATTACCCGCCAAAGCTCTACTTGTCGCTTTTTGATATAATGTTATAACTAATGATGACAATTATGACATAAAATGTCATAATTGCGCGGGCCCTTCCACCACTAAAAACACCGCTGAACATAGGTCTCCTCCATAGGTTGTATTTGTACATCACGCTCATTTTTTATTATTGCAATAGCATTGTTTTAATTTACTTATATTTGATATTTTGCATGCGTGATGTAATGTCGTTATACATTATTTGGAAAAATAAATTTTTGGCGAGAAGAAAAACGACGCTGGGATGCCGCGCGTGGGAGGACATTTGAAAGGTTCTCAATTGCAGTACGGGGTTCGACACCCGTTACTGCTGCCTAAGGATGACGCCTTTGTTCGGTCATCATCATGTTTAGAGTGCCCACGCTGGGTGTAACGCTTTTCGGCTATTGC
>DWHP01006419.1:0-11425 GCA_018247895.1 Parnassius honrathi | reverse complement strand
TTGCATCCCTTTGCGTTTTCTATCGTATTTACCATGGGGAGTGTTCTGAGGAATTGTTCGGATTAGTTCCAACCACCAAATTTCAAAAACGCACATCGCGTCAAATTTCGCGATACCATCTTTACCATCTGCATGCTTGGCGGTCCACTACTGTACGTTTTACTAGGAGTATTCTTCCTCGTACAACTTCTCTGTGGAATTGTTTACCACCGGCAACTTTTCCGGACCAATACGACCTAGGGACCTTCAAGAAAAGGGCTTACTCCTTTCTAAAGGGCAGGCAACGCATCTGAAATTCCCCTGGTGTTGCGGTTGTTCACGGCCGGTGGTAGTCACTTACCATCAGGTGAGCCGCATGCTCCTTTGCCCTCTTTTCTATAAAAAAAACTTGTTCCTTCATCACCCTCACTCTCTGATCACAATTTTTACTAATGTCCACCTGTTAAGGGCACACGTGTCCTAATTATTTTGCAACTTTAACATAGTTTATATTATAAATTATAATTTATAATACGTCGCCACCAGAGCGGTTCCCATGAAGTACTAAGACGCTGTCGATATTTAGTCCGCCTCTGCATATGTCCTTGTTTAAGAATCTAATCTATTTGGTATTGCAGTTGTTCATTGGCGGCTGTAGGTAGTCCTAAGGTACCATCAGGTAAACCAGACGCACGTTTGCCCCCTATTCTAAAGTAATATTAAAAAAAAACAATGAATTAAAATTTACTTGATTTACACTCTTGAGGGCTAAGGTGGAAACCGCTTAACCCGAAAAGACTTCTTAGTTTTTTGTCACTAAACATATGAAATACAAGAGAATTTCACTACTATCACATGGTGGTATACTGTGGGACCATGATTTTGTCCTCCCTGCTACTGAAACGTGATCTCAATTAAATTAATCTCAAATCCCACAATAAGTTTATATTGTACCAGTACCACTTTTTTTTCTCTTTTTTAAAAAACGTTACCCCCACTCCAGGATTTTCTCCTGTATCGCGGGGGCAGTTTACAAACACAAATTGCACAAGGACAAACATCCAGACCCGGAACAACTATTTGTAGGCCATACAAGTACTTGTTCCGTGCGGGATTCTAACCCGCGACCCCAGCGCAGCCACTCATTGCTAAACCACTGCGCCACGGAGTCGTCAGATAATTTCAAATACTTTTGTATTCCTTAAAAGATTTGCAAAAATTGTTTATATCTAAAACAACGTTAATTGGCGATGGCAATTACAATGATTTTGGAAAAAAAATCGCTGAAATTAAATAAACAACTGAGATAATACTTAACATTGACAAAATTGTGTATTATAATTTGTATGTCGAAAATGATAAATGTGTTGGCACAATAATTGATAACTACGATAATGTAAGCGCACACATTTAATTAAACATAAAGAAATATTTAATTGATTGATTGATAAAAAAAAACTATTTACTTGTTCACCACTCCTTATTCTGTGATTCTGATTTAAAAAGGTAATTGTAAATAAATCAACCATAGATTAAAATCGTAGTTGACATCTAATAAATAGGAACGGAGCTATAACATTTATGAATTATAATATCTGTCAAAAACCAAAAAGAAAATACGGCAAATAAAAAGCTGTGTGTCACAAAATCTACTACCATAAACTTTGTTCGGCAATAGAAAACTAAAATGAGAAAGAATGGATCTCACTTTAGCAACGACATATTTCTACGGATTCTCGTGAACGATAAGGTCTTATATTATATAAGAATATTCGGATATGTAACAAAAGGACTATTTATTTAATCATGATATATTTCTTAATATAGTTTAAAAAATTACGTCTGGTGTTATATGTCATCGTCAGCCCGTAAACAGTTCCAAAAACACAAAATTCTAAAATATCTGTATATGGTACATTAAAAATACGTTAAGCAACCTAGGTTTTAACATACAATTGTAGTTTGTGCTTTATATAAAAATATTCTAACACGCAATCGAGGCTTGAACAAGGGGTGAGAGCTATTTAATTCAAGTTTTAAAAATACTAAAATAACTATATTATGAACAAGTGTTTCATTGAATGTCGATCGCTAGTTTAAACTCGAACTTTAAAATTTAGTTTTATGAAATAAAGAGCAGTTGCAGCGGTTTCTAATTAAACGTGGATGTAAATAGATGTGCCAATACGTATACTTGACACTATCCAAGGTTACCTAAAATCTTATTGTTAAAGTGTAACAACGAATAAAGGTAAGCTAGGATGAGCGTGTGTTTTTGTGTTATCATGTGCAACTAGTGCGCAGAAGATTGGCCCATAGTATCATGACGTCACGCATCGAACGACGCGTTGCTAACGGTAGGCAGCTAAGCATTCTAAATTCACTATCCGTATGAAAGAGGTACTTAGAACTTTGCTAAATCTAGACGTTTACAGCTCCTCTCTTAAAACTCGAACAGTGCCCAACAAGTGCCAAGAACTTTGACATAATTATGAAGACAAGTCGTCTCAACACACCTCGTAAACAATTTCGCACAACTAACGCGGCTGTGAGAGCTCACCGATTTCATATTTTGTATTGACTGCAAAAATACCAGAATTGGACACGGGATTCTCGCAAAGCAACTCGCCCTACACTACGCCTACCGGTACGAGGCTGCCACTCGAGAACCTTTCTTCCCCATCGATTATCAGTTCTTCGAACTATATGGCCGGCCCATTGTCACTTCAGCTTACTAATCCGTTGGGCTACGTCGGTCACTCTGGTTTTACTGCGGATATCCTCATTTCTGAGTCTATCACGCAGTGAAACTCCGAGCATAGCCCTCTCCATAGCTCGCTGAGCGGCCTTGAGCGTCCTCATACTGCCAGCAGTGAAGGACCACGTCTCCGATCCGTAAGTCATCACTGGCAACACGCACTGGTTGTACAATCTAGTTTACAGAGTTTGAGGTATACCTGACGAGAAGATGTGACCTCTCGGTCGAAGATGGACTTACCCAGTCGGACTATTTGTCCCAGATAAACGTACTCGTCAACAACATCGAGCATAGTGCTCCCAACAACTACCGGCATAGGTGTGACATGGAGATTAAGCATGATCTTTGGTTTGTGTATGTTCATCTTAAGACCTATCCGTTGGGAGACACCATTGAGGTCATTGAGCATAGTGCCTAGGTCCGCCAGCGATTCTGCTATAAGGACTATATCGTCGGCAAATCGAAGGTGAGTGATGTACTCGCCATTAATGTTAGTACCGTATCCTTTCAAGTCCATTAGCTTGAAAACGTCTTCCAATGCAGCGGTAAAGAGTTTTTTTTAAATTTATTATTCATAATTTTGCTATATTATCCAGTACAATACTAGCATATAAACCACTAGGGGTTTATCCACGCTAGAGAGCCGTCTTATATAAACAAAGATGTATTAATATTAAATCACATTATTCTAACAGAAGTGCCTACTACAATCCCATACCATACTTGGTTGATTAAACAAATATGATTTAAGTTTACTTTTAAACAGTTTGAATTTACCGTAAGTTTCTTGTTAATTCTATTGGCAGTTCATTAATAAAAGTAGGTATAAGATGGGCGGACTTTCTTGCTCCATAGAAATTTTTAGTTTTTGGAAGTACATACATGTTTGATTTATAAGCTATATTTCATAGATTAGTTTCGGGTAGTTTCGGGGATATAACGTCACCACGTCTTACACCTCTCTGCAGTTGGATAGGTTTCGAACTCTGGTTCTGTACTCGGATAGCCACCGTAGCCCTACTGTACAAACACTTCAGCACTTCGGTATACCGACAGTCATCTTAGCACAGCTGAAGGGACTGTAGCACCGCCCAAATTTCGAGGGAAACAAAAGCTTTCTCATAGTCCACATACGCCAGGCAAAGTGGCAGATTGTACTTTTCGGTCTTCTATACAATTTGCCGCAGGGTATGTATGTGGTCCATGGTACTGAAGCTTTTTCGGAAACCGGCTTGTTCGGGAGGCTGGAAGTCGTCGAATCTGTGTGCGAGACAATTCGTAATTACTCTCGAAAACAGCACGTAGACGTGCTGGAAAGCCATTCCAATCTCGCTCAGACTGACGTCCGGGATATCATTGGAATAGTGTCGGATAAAATTTGCTCTTGGATTGTTACTCACACTTGCGCGTGGCTCCAACGATGATGTGTACAGCTACCCATAGAACCAATCAATTCTCACTAAAAATCTGTGTCTGTGTCCCGGAAACGATGCTGCCACACTCAGTCTTCAGTTTTGACAGTTGGCTCTTTCTAGCAGACAAATATCTGGCAAAGACTTTGGAGCCCTGGTTCCGCTCGATCGCTTCTTCAGTACGAGCAGTATTAAAGTTGCGTAGGTCTCGCCGCATGCATTTGGAGATCTGTCTGTTCAGTTGCCTGTATGCTGTGAAATCTGTTGACGATTGCAAGCACATTTCCCGCCTAACAGCCATGAGATTAGAGTGTGATCGGAGAGTTTTTGTGTTCTTCTGGGGCAGGTCTTGCAGAACTTAGGTCCGACCACATGGACAGTTTCCACGAGCTTGTCATTCATATCATCCACTGTATTGCAATATTCTAGGCACTGAAAACGGTTACGTAACTCGAGCTGAAAAGTTTCGGGATTTTGGATCAGAGCACGAGGGGGACGGAGGGTTGACTTTTTTAGATGAGACCTCTCCAACTTTACGTTTAGGTTCAGTGTGCCTCTAACCATTCGGTAATTGCTGCCAGTTTTCACCCTTGCGATCACTGAGACATCACTGAACAGTTGTCGTCTGGTCATCATAATGAATTCGATCTCATTTTTTGCCGAACCATCAGGGTTTGACCTGGTCCACTTTTTGTGGGGCCGCTTCTGGAAGAAAGAGTTCATCATAAAATGTACCTCTTTCTCCATAAAGTCGTCCAGCTGCTGGCCCCTTGGGTTCCGTTGCCCTATCCCAAATTTCCCTACCTTGAGCTCACCGTTCCTTCTTGTGCCCAATTTTGCGTTGAAGTCTACCATGAACACCGTATAGTGAGTTTTATTTATATATTAGGAATTTAACTTATAAACATCTTTAATTTTATTTACGATTTTCGATATATTATTTATATATTATTTGTTTGTATTTTACGTTAGATGGCACTGTCTTGATAAAGTGAAATGCAGATTGTAAACATAGATTTTCAATTTATTACGCGCCAGTTAAAAATAATTTAAAGTTTTTTCATAAATATTTTATTTATTCCATTAATTGTTAATTTATTTTTTATACGATTTATAATATAAAATAAGAATTAACATCTAAAAGAAGACAAATACTTAAGGACATTTGGTTAGTTGTTTTTGCGTGAATCGTTAATATACATACAGACAAAAAAAATTAAAAACAAATAATTGGTATTCAATACCCTTTATTTAGTCCCTTGGACTTGTCCTTTTACAAAAAATATAAGAATTATAGACACGAATTTTATGCTGATTTATTATATGCATAGATTTTAGTACAAACCAATTCTTAAATAATACAGAGGGTAACTTGCTATAGTTACCAAGGAGGTACCAAGGAAACGTACCAGCCTGCCTGCCAATCGTGACATCAATGGAAAATATCCCCCCCCCCCCCATGAGGTAATCTGTTCAGCAGTGGTCTTCGAAAGTCTGTTTGTAATGATGATGCATCGTGGTCTAGGCTTGGCAGGTGGGTTGGCAGTTTTTTGTAACTACCGTGAGTTGTTACCAGGTAGATACTGATGTCAATCTCCAGTTACAGTTTCCTCTCTCATTTCTCGTGGCACTCGCGGGATAATATAATGAATAAGTGAAATATTTTAGTACTTTTAATGAGAGCCCTGTTATTAGTTTGGGAATAGCGCTCTCCGTAAAATTTAAATATAATAAATAGCGCTCCTTAAAATTTCAAAGTAAACGAGTGAAACGAGTTTAAATCCCACCAGCACTAATTAACTGTGTAGTGGCGATGAAAGAGTATCCATTACGTCATATCGTCCGTGCGTTTTGAAGCAATCTATGGGTCAGGCCTATATTCAGCAATAAACTTTTATATGGTGTAATGGCGGCACTGATAAAATCCTTAGTTGAAATTTGAAGCATCTAATATACCACATGCTCAGTGATGAAGAAAATAATCATGATAAAACTTGCATCTTCACATAGTTAAAAATATTTCGATGTCATATGAAATTGAGACAGCACGACAGACTCTTCTTTTATGATTCTTTCCGGTACAGATATTTTTGTCGAACTATCGGGTAAAGTAAAAATTATTTTAACTACCATTATCTATAATATATGTGAAAAAAAATATGATTTGTCCTGCCCTATAAACTTCTCAGTATGATTTTACACATTTACTCATTTAGCTCCCCATTCCTCTTCCAAAAATAATGCGATTCCCTGGTCTGAATCTAAATTATTATATATTATTTTAATTTTTCAGAATTTTTATCGTATGGCAGACACACACCAAAGTGAATTTATACTTAAGTGTAAAGTTTTGCAAGTATTCGCACGGAATCTAATAATATTGTAAACCGAAACACGCTCGCAATGTTAATCTGCGAGCTAGTCTTGAATATTCGCAAAACAAAGCACGGTTTGACCTAGTCTAAATCGTTTTTAGAATGTAAATTACATGTAAATATGCTTGGATAAATAACATCGTAGAAAGCTGTTTATATTGTGTTATAATTCTCTGAATTCATACACTATTTAATACGTCAGAAAAATGAAACTTAGGTTGTCGAACATACTTTTCCATAATATTAAAGTTAGTAGTAAAAGGAGTTTAAAATGTTCTATACTTAGCATACGAAACACAGTATCGTTGATCTGCTATTTCACACTGTTATTTTGAGGGAGCGAAGTTCTTCCCTTAATATTAACATTACTAATAAAATAACATACTCTTACGAGCTTTGGGTTCATGACAATTAAAAGCTGTCGATTGAAATACCAAAATTGTTAGTTTAATTACTCTTCTACTGAAACATCTAGAATGTTCGAGTACATACCGGTCACGACTCACTAGGTGTAGAAAGTTCTAGTATTGAATTTTCTAAAAGCTCTCATAGTTCTGCTACTCGCTACTAGATGGCGCTAGTGAATTTTCTAGAAAGATCTTGACGCTCCTATTTCTGCCACTCGATACTAGATGACACTAATGATAACTCGCCATGTACCAGGCATTAATTATGGCGTGCGACACTGCCTACTCCTCAGACACGCTCGTGCCAAGCATTATCGGCCCCAGAGTAACGCAACAGTCAATCTACATGGACTATCTTAGGAGTACCACTTGCACCTTTCTGTATCTGGTAGATTACGTCGTTGATCCTGGTCACAATCCGGTACGGGCCGTCCCATTTAGCTTGAAGCTTAGGAGATTTCCCTTTGCTGCGGACTGGATAGTTCAACCACACTAGGGAACCTTCATCAAACCCTTTGTTGTTCGTTCATTATGAGGTCATACCGAATTTTCATTTTTTCAGCCGTTTGCTGGCCCGATTGTATGACGTGCTCATAAATGTCATTCATTTCGTTCCGCCAGTCATTTGGAATAGGTGGAATTCTGGTGATCAGATCTGCAGGCAGCCATAATTTTCTTCAAAAATTTGCGAAAGCTGAGGTCACCGATATACTTAAGTGAACAGCGCTTCGATATGATAACAAAAACGGTTGTATGTGCTTGTCCCAATCCCGTTACCGATTTTCCACAACTTTTGCTAGGTACCTCTCCAATGTCTGATTAAATCGTTCTAACATTCCATCAGAAAGCGGGTGGTAAGAAGTTGTTCTTGTTCTACGATATGAGTACTTATAACTCGCCGAGTTCATTGGAATATTTGACACTGAATCTCTAAAGGTACTCCAAAACGACAGAAGAATCGATGTGTTGAACTATTGAAGCTTCTTGATTTGGAATGGCGAAGACTTCTAACCACTTAGTAAAGTACTCCATCACAACCATTAAAAATTTGTTATCAGTTTCACTTTCCGGAAACGGCCCTACGTCAAGGGCTATCCACTCCCATAGTGCACCAATATTTTGCAATTTCAGTGCACCTCTAATACGAGTCTGAGATCTCTTCACAGCCGCAAAACTTGTACATTTGCAACACCAATCCTTGAGATCGTCACGACAGTGAACCCTATAAAATCTCGTTGTCGGATCTTTCAGTAGAGTTCGTTTAACTCCCATATAGCCTCCTGAACAATCATTATGGTACAGCTGACTCGGCTGTAAAATAGGATATCATTTGAAGAATCAATGTCACGCTTTAAAAAATCATATACAGCTTTCTTCGGCTTCATTGCTCCTGTCATATTTATATAATCCACAAACAAGTATTTTTTCTTAATTTTTAGAACATTTTTCGGATAATTATTTTATGTTTCAACTAATCTTGAATAATTCCATAATACTTGCCTGTATTTATGTATCTAAAATTTTCTTCGGCTTCATTGCTCCTGTCATATTTATATAATCCACAAACAAGTATTTTTTCTTAATTTTTAAAACATTTTTCGGATAATTATATATTATGTTTCAACTTATCTTGAATAATTCCATAATATTTGCCTGTATTTATGTATCTAAAATTTATAAAAATCCTAACAAATTATCAATTATTAAAGGACTACTGCTATAGGTAAACAAAACCCTCCACAAGTCCACTGCTGAACGTGGGACTCCCCAAGGAATGCCACAAAACACGATACTAAGCGACCTACAACCATCAACTTCCTGCATGTCTTAACCAGGTCGTTACTCCATCCAGTGGGGGGCGCCCTACACTTCGCTTATCGGTACGAGGCTCCCACTCGAGAACCTTTCTTGATCACTTTTGAGACCCACTTCTGTGCTCGAATATGGTTAATATGTACAAATAAATCATATAAAATCTTATAATATAGTTAATATGTACAAATAAATCATGTAACATCATATAACATCCAGTAATTTCGCTTAAGGGATAACCATTTGCAAATGACACCTGTCTCCTCGACCATTTTCCTATTTACGGCACAGAACTCCATCCTCAATCAGCAAGCTATCCTGAGCATCGTCACAGATATCACTTCTTTATACTCTTGCTTAGAATAAGCCTTAAAATGCTTGAATTCGTCAGGAAAAGGTCTTCCTGACAATGCATCTGCATTTCCATGAGATTTCCCGCTGCGGTGTTCGATCACAAAGTTGTAATCCTATAGTAGTTCAACCCATCTCGCAACTTATCCTTCTAGATTTTTGAACAATAGCCAGTTCAGTGCAGCATGGTCAGTTTGTAAGAGAAATTTCCGTCCCAGTAGCTATTTGCTAAAATGCTGCGATAACTTTACCACGGCAAGCAATTCCCGTCTTGTGATACAATAGTTCCTTTCCGGTTTTAACAACGACTTGCTCGAGTACGCTATCACAACCTCTTGATCACCATTTCATTGAGACAACATACCGTCAAGTCCTGTATCACTTGCGTCTGTGTTAACTATAAATCCCTTGGCCGCATCAAGGTACCCCAAAATTGGTGTTTTGCACAGACGGAGCGTTACGTTGAGCTCCTTTAATGTGATATCACAACTTTCATCCCAGCAGAAATGTCGCCTTTCCTCGGCCAGCTTGTGCAGACTTTTGGTCATATCTGCAAAGTTCTTCACAATTCACCGATAATAGGAGCACAAACCCAAAAATGCTCTAACCGGCGTCTTGTCTTTTGGAACCAGCCAATCTTTGAAAGCGACGATTTTTTCTGAATCCATGCAGATACCTTCTTCTGATACTACATACCCCGAAAAGCTAACGTGCCGTTTGAATAGTGAACATTTCTTGCGACTCAAATTGAGGTTGGCACTCTGGATCTTCATGAGCACGCGTTTCGGGTTTTGAAGGTGTTCCTCAAACGTACGGCCTGCAGTGAATGTGATATCATCTATGTAGACCAGTCAGGCATCAACAATTAGCTCGGTAAATATAAGTTCCATCATTCTTTCAAACGTTTCCGGAGCGTTGCACAATCCAAAATGCATAAATTTAAATTGCCACAGACCCTTTTTTGTGGAGAATGCAGTTTTCTCCTTGTCTTTAGGATCAATTTCATCTTGCCAGTAGCCACTTTTCAGGTCCAGTGTTCTAAACCACTTTACTTTTGTAAGCATGTTTAGCTTGTCATCTATTTTGGGCAAGGGATAGCTATCCTTCTTCGTAACATTGTACAGATTGCGGTAGTTAAAACAAAACCGCATGCTGCCGTCTTTCTTCTTTACCAGCACCACATGTGCATATCATGGACTAGATGAAGGTTCAATAATACCATCCTTCACCATTCCCTTAATCATGGTTTCAACTTCTTTTTCACGTGCTACTGGCAATCAATCGTCTTGGCCGCCGACGAATTGGCAATTCTTCTTATGTGTTTATTTTGTGTTGAACTAAGCAAATCTTTCCTATGTCGGCATCGTTTAACGAGAAAACATCGGCGTACTTGAGTAACAACTTCTTCGCCCTGACTATTTCATTCGGGGAAAGAACGCTGCGACAGTCTTCTAAAAGTGTGGTCACTCTCGTTTATCCATCCTTGCTAGAGATCCCAGTCGATAGATATTAGCACCGATGCAACCAATCCACTTTCTCACATGTACCAACCAGTGTGCCTTATTCTATAATCTGTTCCTGATCACACAGGTGACCACACGTACTCCTGAGATGTCAGTGGTTCTGATCAAGGTTCGAGCCACTTTCCACGGAAGGTCATTTTCTACCCTTTCCACGAGTACACAACGATGAGCTGGCCCAGGATTTCGTAAAAGACTAACCGGCACAATCGTTTCCGATCTATGTGGAAGAACAATCTTCTTAAGGCTCTACAAATTCCCTGGTAACGCCCCTTCCACAAAAAGTTTTCCTTGTCCACATTTCAAAATACCTTGCTTTACGTCGATCTCACAACAATTCTACCTATAAAGCCTAGGCCCATGAGGCACTCATCCATTATACTAGCCACGATGACATTATGCAGGTAGATCATCTACTCCATCGATTCTCTCCACGAACGGGTACGCGCTAATCGGTGGCTGTCACAAAATTAATGCATTCTCGGTTATATGCGGAGTCCCTAAGGAACCGGTTTATAAGTTGGGAACTCACAACCGCGCAAGAGGTTCCAGTGTCTATGGTCAGTTTTCTCGGCATTCCGTTGACCTCGCCCTTGATGATTAGGCTGTTCCCTTCATGGGTTTTTTTTATAGAAGAGGGGGCAAACTAGCATGCGGCTCACCTGATGTTAAGTGACTACCGCCGCCCATGATCAACTGCAACACCAGGGGAATTGTAGATGCGTTGCCGGCCCTTTAGAAAGGAGTAAGCTCTTTTCTTGAAGGTTCCTAGGTCGTATCGGTCCGGAAAAATCGCCGGTGGTAAACTATT
>DWHP01006418.1:0-11425 GCA_018247895.1 Parnassius honrathi | reverse complement strand
CCTAGTGAAAGCCGAATCAGATAAGAAAACAAAATATCTGGACCTGGCTCACGAGGTGACCGACATGTGGGGTGGTCAGCCGACCGAAATTATTCCTGCAGTCGTCTCTGCAAATGGGCTAATCCCAGTTAGCCTCTCGGGTCATCTGAGGCGACTGGGACTTCGTGACGGACCGCTCCGGGCTCAAATGCAGAAGGCGGTGCTCCTCGATACGATTATATATATATATATGATAATATTACAATTTAAAAATAAAACTGTTAGCATTTAGGAAATGAGCACAACTAAAAGCCAACACAACAAAAAGCGCAACAAAAGGCATGTGCAAGGCACAAGACACACAATAAAATGATTTGTCAAGATACAAATGCAAAATAAATAAATGTACAACTAATCAAGTATTTGTTAGTTTTATAATATACAGACACAGTTTACTTCATAAGAAAATGTGATACGTAGACACAGAATTCTACTTACTTTGCAAATTTAAACGGTATTCTTTTAGTTTTATTTTAAAAGTGCGAAGTGTCTTGCTGTCCTAGATCGGAAGCGGTATATTATTCCAACACTTTGTGGCAGAATGCCGAAAGCTACCACGAAACGCGGCCGTTTCGTGTCTTGGGTACAATAATGGAACAGTTTCCCGCGAGAGACGTTCCGAGGAGCTGAGCCTTTCATATAAGTACTTCGGTTGTTGATTTTGTAATATTTTATAAAGTAAACAACTGTAATGAACCGATCTACGAGATTTCATATTAATGTGTTTTCCCTGATTTAAAAACGGTGTCTCATGACCTCTATGAGGAATTCGATAGCAGAACTTAGTGCATGCATAGTGCTCAGGGACGACAATGCATTTGCATTTTGATTCTTAGTTGTGGATAAATGTCTGTGGGTCAAAACATTCACTTACGATAGTAAGTGGATGTTTGTTGTGATGAGGTACACTGTGTGATCGTTTGTCACCCAATGCCTAGGAATTGTGTGCCAGTGCATATTCCCATTGATAAAATAAGGAACTAAGATGTGGACCTACGTATGTTATTAATTAAGTTCATGTAAAGGGATATGTTTGTAATATATTTGTGTAATAGAATTTATAACGGATGGGTAAGCCTAAATGGCAATTGGTGGGGAATTTAGCTCAAACGACCGATGACTGTTAAATTTGTGATGGGTGCAGGTGGTTCAGGATCATGCTTTGTGGTAGTCTCTGGGTGGACTGGAATAATTATCATTTATATATAGGTAAATAATGATAATTTTAACTGAATTATTATTAAATATATATTTTTTGCATAAAAAAATAAAACTTTCTGTAGGTAGGCGGTGTAGCATAATGCAACGCACCTACAATTCCCCTGGTGTTGCGGATGTTCATGGGCGAGGATAGTCACTTAACATCAGGTGAACCGTATGCTTATTTGCCCCCTCTTCTATAAAAAAAACATCAACCCATTTTGCTCATAGTTGTCGTAATAGGCATCCTAAGAAATCCCAGAATCTTATGGCTTCCGACAGATGGCACGGTATTTAAATTTTATTTATAGCAAAAATTTTAAGATGATTGTGAATTACCGGTACGCGGCACGAGCAGGTATTTTCAAAAATGCTATCTGTTACACATCACTCGTTGCGTATCGCCATCGTGCGATAGAGAGAGAGTTGCAAATGTTGGAAGTAATTGCTTACATTTTCTTTTTAAAATATTGTTTCCAGCGATAACACTTTCATCCCCCTAAACCTTTACCAAATGAGACATTTTTGATCTCACTAGGTCCAGTATACCTTAATTTAGGTCTGTACGTTTTTCTTTTTTAGTAATTCAGTTTAGTTAAGTTAAAAAAAACACTCGAGGAAGTTTCTAAGTCAAAAATACAAATATTTGGATGCTAATAACTTATATCGTACACAATATTTCTTTAAATAAAAACGTATAGACCTAGTTTTTTATTATATCTACAACATTTCCAAAAATTATGAAAATTGGACTATGTGTACAGGAGAGAAAACGTTATCGCATTTTGTGTTAAAATTTACAGCTTCACAATACTCTTAATGTAAATTTATTTTAGCCCTCAAAATGGAACAACTGTGTTTCAGAAACTAGTACAATCATCTAGTACAAGTTACTTCAGTCGTAAAATACTTAGCAGCGGTACTCAACGGTGTTATGCATATGGTATTACATGTGGTAAGCGTGATCCCTACGGCAAATCCTAAGGATGTGCTGGTTCTGTTCCTTAACGGAAGAAACGCCTCTGCACATCCTAACTGATTATGGACCCTTAATGTGCAAAGGTAACACTCATCTGGGAAGCTGTATACTACGCCCAGAAGAAGTGAAATTGCTCACCGCTAAGTAACTCCTTCTATTCAATGAATACATAGGGCTTAGCAGTGAACTATAGCAATAGCAGCGATCACAATAGGTGTTTTAGGTCGCTGGTCTTTCTAGACCTGCATAGCTGCTCGCACAATAAAAAGACAAAAGAAGAAAAAACATATAAAATATCGTAAATAACCAACTTTGTTCAGTCGTAGTATACACTCAACTGCATCGCGGCATATGGACGCCGCGCACACTGCGCAGATCTGTCGCCGGTAGCTTAGCGCGGCTCATTTCTCCCTTTGTCCCGCAGTGTCGGCCACTCCATTCAATTACACTATATTATCAAGTAGCAGTACTGAGGAATTAGAGGCTTAGAACTTGTAGCGTGTAATGGATAGGTACGTTGCTTGTTAATTTTCATATGACATACTGACTTTATGGTCATCAAGTTTGCCTGATTAGGACATAAGTGCACAAAAATGAAAAACTAGCCACAATTAAGATTATTTGTGTAAATAAGTTATGTTTTATTACGTGGTATAGCCATGCTGCAGGTGTATTATGGTTATAGCACGAATGGACCGGCGGGACCGGGGAAAGACCACTCACTCACTTAATACAAAATCTCGGTTAACGTACATCGCTGGGCATTGAACCTTATCCGTTATAGGGATAGGGAGTTTGCCAAAATCTTTACACTTAGCAGACGGGTCGGAGATCTTATTACCAGGCGTCTCTTACCCTTGTCTTTGTTTCCTTGCTAAGGCATCGGCCATGTGTGTGTGACAGTTCGACTTTCGTGCATTCCTCAATAAGACCCCTCAACACTTTATATTTATATTTAACTTGGCAATTGAATATTTTGGCTATATTATTATCGAGAATATATCGTTATAACGCCATCTGTTGATAGCAACTGGATTATACTAAAATTGTTAAAATTCTAACCATTTAAACTAACGGTTTACTTCGTCTTTCGTAATAAAAAAATGCGGTAGATTAATTTTAAGTATTTTAAAGTAGGTAGTGGTGATCCAAGAGTTCTAATTTGCTAGCATTTGTTTTTCCGTCTGATTACTATTGTTACCACTGTCTGGTAACTAGTGTCGCCATGTACCAGGAGTTAATTATGGCGCGCAACGCTATGTAGGTGTCTTTAAACCAAGAGAGAATTTTTTTGTTGCGATAAGACAGTATGATCTATTATCTAGGGATTCGTCACTTTTAAACAGGAATGTAATCAAACACTGGCTTTTAATAAGAAAAATTAAAAAAAATGCTACGAGATGAAATTGGATGTTGATTACTCCAAGCTAGCACCATTACAGCCAATTAAAATCCACTGTTGAACACAAGCCCACCCGTAGGTTGCCTCATAGAGGGAGTATTTGCCATAGTTGCCAAGCTTGGCATGCGGGTTGGCAATAGCAGTTTCTTATTTTTAATCGTTATTAAGAAGATGACCTCTTGCGACACCCACGAGATGATATGGGGTAGAGGATATTCTTGCAACGTCACACACAGTTACTACATGATTAATAATTTGTGTTTAAATTCATTCCGTGTACAAATAAAATGCAATCACTGCAGTATCGGCCGTCAAAATCAAGTATTCCCTCTATATAATTATTGACACAAACAATTTCCGTGATTGTCCACTGATTAAAACATGCACGATGTTAGCACAAAAAGCGACGGTTTTTGTTATATTTTCTGTTGCTTCATTATCGATATGGGAAAGTTTGTTCCCCTAGTTGTTTGGATTTCACACCTACTATGTTTTTTGATTAAAATGGACGTTTTAATGTGTAGGGAGTGCCGCAAGGGTGCGTCTTGGACCGGTTGTGAAAAACATGCATAATTAAAAAAAATCTTTAAAGATATGTAACCTTAGTTAAAATTGATGGAGTATGAGCGTGTTAAAACTTATTAAAAAAAAGAATATATAGATACTTGTTTGATGTTCATGATCAATCCAATTATTTAATTATAACCTGTTAGAGCTACGTTGCTGTTATATTGTGGTTGCAGCGCAAATAAGTCGATTCTTGTGTCTGAGCCGCCAGTGGTTCAAAAAAGTATAAAACGACATTAAAAAAATATTGACTACACCGAACTGTTGTGTCTGATGATGAAATTTATTCAAGTTCGACTAAATAATGTAAATGAATACACAGATACTAATAACCCTTGGAAGTGAGGTGGTCGCTTACAAGCTGTTTTTAAAATATATTTTGTAAACAGTTTGTACAACCTCCTATATGGTAAAATTTACTTTAAAAAAATCCCGCTGGGTTTCTAGCTGGTTCTTCGTAGGACAGAGGTTTTATCCGAACCAGTGGTAAAGTAAAAAAAAGACTTTCAATAAGAATTACGTACATGTGATCTATATTGAATAAAACAAATTCTTTGAAAACAAATTTTAGCAATCTTTGACAACTTAACAAGTACAAAGAACATCGGCTAAATATGCAATGATTTACATGTACACATAAATATGTAGGTACTATTTACAACCCGAGTAGGGTCGTGCAGCATATGAAAAATTTCCACGAAAAATAACCGTCGTTCAGGTGGCGAATTTATGACGAAACATTTGACACGTGCCTGAACTTATGGTCCCTATGGAAGTTTCGTATACATGTGTAAAAATATGGCACATGCAACCGTTTCCAACAAAATACGTTGACACCAATACATTTTTTTAAAGAATAAGGTTGACAAACGGGCACACAGTCCACCTGATTGTAAGTGGTTGCTGTAGCCCATAGACAACTACATCTATCCTCGATTACGAATCGAAATGCAGATGCGTTGTCACCCGTGAGGACTTAGGTGAAATGCCTCATTTCCAGTAAATAGGGTCTCCGGTTATCCATACTCACCATACGAAACACATCAACGTTAAGCAGCTATTTTAAGCTGGTGTTCTGTGAAGGCGTGATCCTTCTCCGGTCGATCTAACCCATTCCTGCTACAACTATACAACTAATATAGCTGTAGCATGGCTCTACCACATAAATCACCAACAATACCACGTCTTCGATTTTTTTTTTCAATTGGAGCGGCATTTAAAACTGTAATTTACAATTTAGTTGATGCTAGCAGGGGTCGAACTTCGGTCACACCCATACGATAAATTTATTGCATCACACTTGGTAAGCGGGTTGCCGAACGTAGCACCAAACGATAGCGCCTTTGAAGATGCTTCCCGTCCCCGGTCCATAAGATGGCGCAAAATAGTTAGGTATGTTATGCTTGGCGTAAACATATATAATATATAAGGTACGTGAGGGTAATATGGTCACTTAAGATTTGCCGCCATATAAAACCAGCGCTAGGACGTGAACAGAGACAAAACACAAAATCGAATAATATATAACTAATATATTAGGAAAAAAAATAGACAACAAGCTTTGGTAATAATTAGTAACACTTCGTAAAATCTACCCAAAAAAACTAACTACAGTACACCATACAAAAATACTTACTATAATGTCAACTGTCAAAATGGCGTTGATAAAGCATTGTTCTTTTCATCCTTTATTATTTGATTGACCGATGAAGAGCTGTCATATCACAAAGCCATCTGTGCAAACAAGGCTGTAGTTTTTGAGTTATAAAGAAGTGACCATATTTCCCTCACGTACTATATCTAATTTATTTTCTGAAGGTATACAAATTGCATGGGCTAGTGCTGTAAAATGCCACTTGTAGTGTTGAACTCAATGAAGACACGTATTAATGAGGCTCATTGAAAAACTTGGTTTGGTTGATACCAACCTTGCCAGCCTCGAGCACAGGCGCAGTATAGCCGGCATCTCGGTATTCTATAGGATGTATTTCGGTGAGTGCGCAGGAATTACAATCTATAATTCCTCCCTCTGGTTTTTCACCATCGAAAAACCAGGCGGTGGGCGGGTCTTCAACCCATTAAAAGAAAAAAGGAGTGAAATAATTTTCCGGCGTCTACCTTCCGTCCGAATACAATTCCGATCGGACATATTCGATTCCGAATAAATTCCGTCCGAATGCGATTTTAGGGCAAAATCACCACTTACCGGAAGATAGGATTGTAAGCAAGCACTAGCATATATTTAAAAAATCTATTAATTTTTACTTTTTTATTTTATTCCTCCTACAATTAAGTGTCATTTATAAGTATAAATACACTATGGTAGAGCCAGTGCTAAGTCCGCCTTTGATTACGTTGTGCAACAATTATTTTTCCTTATCAAACCGTATCAAACTCTTATGGAAATATCGATGTAGATTATGTACAAACTTTTGTGGTTTATGAATGCTATTTTACTTTTGTATGCAACTTGTGATATACCTATGATAAATAAAATTAAAAATAATAACTATACACAATACATCGATTTGAGATTCTTGGTAGAGTTGATAATGTTCACAACGTAACAGGCGTAGGCGTAGAGTCAAGATATTCTCATTATAGACTGCAGACAGTGTATGCAAAGTTTTGGACTGGATATTTCACCAACGCCAAACTGATACAGGTACGTGATACTATTATTTATTCCGTGTATAGGTAGGTGTCACCCTATACCTGTGTATAGGCGACATTTTTGAAAAAAAATAATTCGAGTATTCTCCTGAATACCTAATAATTTTTTATTGAATACGCAAGCACACGGTCCACCTGATGCTAAGTGGATGCTGTGGCCTATAGACATCTACATTTATATTCAGTTAAGAATCAAAATGAAAAAAATCGCATGCGCTGTCACCCTTAGGAGTAAAATGAAATGCCTCTTTTCTACGCAACACAGCAGCACTAAGCTGCTATTTTACGCTAGTGTTCTGTGAGAGCGTGATCCTTCCCCGGTCGTGCCGGCCAATCCAAGCTATAACCATAATTTACCTGCAGCTACGTAAAAGATATAAAAAAGTTATTAAATAAATTTGAAACAACAATGAAAATTAGACCTCCATTCACCCAAAACGGAAACATTAGCGCAATATGCTGAACACAACAACGAAAAAATGATTTCCTAACGCACCCAAAAACTTCCGATGAATGTTATTTAACTTTTGGAAACCGAAAAAGACCGCACATTAATCTAATCAACACAAAACATTCTAATGACTGTCAAAAGTCGTCCGCCATTTTGTCGCGTGTCATGAGCGTGGCGCCGCGTGCCGCCAAATGGATCCTATTGTTTTGGATGCATTTGTAGTTTTGAATTATTTTGTAAGTGAATGCGCGCTAAATGTAACCTTATTTTCATCTGATAGGGTTTATTTTTAAACAATAGCCTATTTTACAAATATTTTATAGTAAATGTAACGATAGTTTTTTAATATTTTTTATTTTATATGGATTTATATTAACACGATCAATGATCGTCATCGTAACAATCATCGCTCCCAACGGAACATTCAAAGAGTAGAGTACTACACGTGGTAGAGTAGTACCACGGCTATGTTATGGTTGTAGCACGAGTGGGTCGCCTCGACCGGGGAGTGACCGCGCTCCCACAGAATACCATATATATAGTAGGTACGTGACGGTAGTATGGGCATGCGGTTAATATGGTCACTTTCGTATAACTCAAAAACGACAGTCTTGTTTGCATAGATGCCTCTGTGATACGACAACTCTTCATCAGGAAATCAAATACTAAAGGGTCAAAAAGGCGTTGCTTTATCGACGCCATTTTTACAGTTGACATTACCTATAATAAATATTTTAGTAGATTTTAGTATTGTGTAGTAATTTTTTTTAAGTTGATTTTTCGCTTGTTTGCTATTTTTTTCTTGATTATAGTATACGACTTTGTATTTTTGTCTCTGTCTCTCCTCCTAGTTTTGGTTTTATAGGGCGGCAAAGCTTAAGGTGACCATATTACGCTCACGTATCTTAGTAGCATAATGTGACCGTGTTTCTTAATATTAGAATTTTCATGATGATTACGACGATGTTTAAAGATTGACGTAACGTAATTTCAACCTTGTTCCAAGCCGGTAAGGGTTAGATTGATGAAACCTTAATTTTATTTAGAGCTGACAGTGGGGGCAATAAAATTGACATATTAGAAGCCATTGTAAAATTAGCCATATTGTTCCCTCTAATGGTCTCCCGGAAGTACGATTTGTATCTAACAATTTAAGTAATTCTTCGATCTTCTGTGATCTTTACAATTTTAAGTATCTAATAGGTGGATTTTAATTTCTTTATTTTTAGTTAAAAATTTGGATTGTTTTAAATTTTACTGCTTAAGTTAAATTAGAAAATGATTTCTTATATCTATACGAACACTACACATTAAATAAAACTAGTTTTTACGGATTTTATCGCGTATATTAACTTATTTTATATTCCTGACATTTCGAGTACCTTGCAGCACCCATGGTCACGGGGGTGGGGGGACTGAGGTGTTTGACGTACCAATGTCATAGTTAACCACGTCTACCTCAACATTAAAATTTTAATTTTTGTTCCGACCTACGCTGTATGAACTTATCTTGCAGTTGTATGCTTGGGTTAGGATTTGATTTTATTATTTATAGGATGCCAAGCAGACGGTAGTATCCATCCGTCTTCTCTATCGAAATTGGGATGTTTGTTCGCTCGCGAATCATGCTTGGGAGGAATCGGTGTTCTTTAGCGAGGATTTGTGGTCTATCAATAGTAGTAGTGAATATATGAAAATCTATGAAACTCTAATAAACTCTATGACATTTGGACGTTGAACACCTTAGCCCCCCCCCGTGACCGTAGGTGCTGTAAATTACTCTAAGCGTCGAGAATATAAAATGAGTTAATATACGCGATGAAATCCGTAAAAACTAGTTTTATTTAAGGGTACAAGGTAAGTTCAAAGGGAGGAATTAATGCCAAATTTTTTTCATAAAGCTTCAGTGAAACCAGAACGTATGAGTACTGCAGGCAATGGACAAATGCATCTTAATTAGTGACGTCAGAAGAAGTACGCACCTGAGATGCGACGGCTAAATGTAATACATGTATAAAATTTGAAACTTGCTTTATTTACACTGTTTTATTTTCATTAGATTATACTTACGTTTACGTGGTAGAGCAATGCTGCAGTTATATTAGTAGGATAATTGTAGCACAAATGGGTCGGCTCGACCAGGGAAGAACTACGCTCTCACAGAACACCAGCGTAAAAAATAGTAGCTTAATGCTGCTGTGTTTCGTATGGTGAGTGTAAAGAACCGGAGACCCATTTTACTGAAAACGAGGCATTCCATCTTAGTTCTCACGGATGACAACGCATTTGCATTTTGATTCGTAATCGAGGATAGATGTAGATGTCTATGGGCCACAACAACCACTTACCATCGGGTGGACTGTGTGCTCGTTTGTCACCCTATCCTATATAAAAAAAAAAACTTACGTATTTGAACCGAATGTATTAAAACGAGCGCCTATCCTGCCGACAAACTGTTACGCAATTCGGTGGGTGTGAAAAATGTACTAAGGGTTTGTTCTGAATAAATGATTTATTTACTTAAAAAAATCTATTTAAACAAGGAAAGCCACAGATGCGTTGTCAGATCTTACGGTAAATGTGGAAGTTTTCACAGCAAAAGCTATTATGCAAATTAATAATTAAAGCTATTAAGCATTTATGTAAACAAAAACAACAGTGGGCCTAGTATGCTACCTTGTAGTGTACTGCAATATAGCTAGGTGTATCCAGACTTAATTTTTCAAAATCGGATTGCACTTGAGTGATTTTGTTTTGTCTTTTCAAATGTATCTAATATCGTCGCCTGTATTCCGTCGGTTAGATAAAATTCCATTAATTTGGGGGCTATTTCGCTTATTATACTGGCGCTCTAAACCCTTCAGACTGCACTGCTGGATGGAGCCTACGCAGACGGATACCTGGGCAAAAATGCTGTCTTACCACCTAGTACCTCACATGCATTCTCTATCAATCATTCTCATCTTGGCACTGGTAAACAAATGGCAGAAAATACTGGCACATGCGAAATATCTTCATGACTGATATTATGCTAATTATCAATAATTAAATTATTAATAAAAGTTTATTGATCATTTATTAGTATTTTTCTACGTGTTAGAGCCTCGCTGCAGCTGTCTTATACTACAGCTACAACCATAGAAGGACCGACCGGAGAAGGAGCATGCTTTCACAGAATACCAGCGTAAAATAGCAGCTTAATACTGCTGTGTTTCGTATGGTGAGTGTAGCGATCCGCAGACCCTTTTTTACTGGAACCAAGGCGTTCCATCTTAGTCCTCAGCAGGGGCGACAACGCACAATATGCATTTTGATTCTTAATCGAGGTTAAATGTAGAAGATGTCTATGGGCCACAACACCCACTAACCATCAGGTGGACTGTGTGCTCGTTTATCACCCTTATTCTATAAAAAATGCGCTGGATACATGCTAGTATACAATATTTAAAAATTAATATCTGTTTGTTCGTATTTTATACGCTGCCATACCGTTTGTCAGATTGCGGTAAAACTTTGTCAGCTTATTGCTTGCACTTGCGCGAAGGTTATAGGCACAGTACAATTAACTTACAACAGGTGGCGCACGTATCGTACTGACAAATTTATTTGAAAGTTGTTTATAATTCAGTTTGAATGAACGTATTATCGTTTCCAATTTGACAATATAGTCCCTCCAAATTGAAAACGATATTTCCGCAATCATTTCTTCTGCGGATTCAACGAGCACCGGCTAGCAATGACTAAATATAGGAAGCGGCGAGAATCTTTTTACTGCGACAATTACCCTCTCTCTCTTCGATCTAAGTCCTCACAGGTGAAAACGTATATTCCTTTTCATTTTTAATCGAGAATGGATATAGGTGTACGTATGAACCTCGGTATCCACGCATTAATGAAATATTTTTAAAAGAAAACTGTACGAACAAATCCGTAGCTTACAAAGTAGGGTCTACTTACTTCATATGTTTATAGTTATTTGTATATTCATTTGTTGAGATACGTATGTGTAAATGTGTCTATTTAATTATATATGTGTTGCATCTTCCTGATAACAACAATAATATAATAAAAAAAAAACTGCGGTTGCCAACCCGCTCGCCAAGCGTGGCAACTA
>DWHP01006417.1:0-11425 GCA_018247895.1 Parnassius honrathi | reverse complement strand
TTAAGTTTTAATTGGTGTTCGGCGATTAAAGTGTTAATTTTGGTAATTCAATCGGCAGTTTTTATTGTCACGAACCCCAAGCTCGTAACAATATGTTATATGTTCCGTTCTGATGAATGTACAGAGCCAGAATAATTACAGGCTATGAGGGTAAGGAATAGCTATTTAGTTACCAGAGGTAACAACGCATCTGAAGCCTCTTTAGTTAGAAGTCGCACATGCCTATAGACTGCAGGAACCACTTACCACCTGGAAAATTGTAGGTTAGTTTGTCACTCCAGAAGAACTTACTTTCCGTTGCCCCTCACTACATGGAGTGATGGCCTGGTAAGACATGCAGGAAGGAGGATCCGAGTGTTTACTCAGGACCAAGTTTGATGAAAAGATCCATAATAGAATTAAACCCACACGGCCTAAATGGACGCTTTGGCGCATACTGTCCAATTCTAAAGTTTATAAGTAAATTGCAACCTTCTAAGCGTTGTGGACAGAAGCGTACTTTTTTAATAGCGACCTTTAGAAAGTTTTGGACTGTCGAGAGGCTATATAGATGTTAACAGTTATTTAATATTAACAACTGTACACTATAAACTATGGAAACCTGAACTTAAAAGGGAGTAAGTATATAAAATAAATAAGTTATACACTAACTTGAGCCTGCAATCCAGAATTCCGCTTTTGCAAAATGTTGTTGCTTTTGTAATTTCTATAATATTTTAAAGCCACCTGATTAATATTGTGAGCGCTTGGTCCTTCTCCGGTCGAGCCGACCCATATATAGTAAGTACGTGAGGTTAATATGGTCATCCGGTTAATAGATGAAGATGGCTTTGTGTTACGATAGCTCTTCATCAGTCAGTTAAATAATGATGGGTCATAAGGCGCTGCTTTATAGACGCCATTTTAACAGTTGACGTTACAGTAAATATTTTAATCGATTTTAGTGTAGTGTATTGTAGTTAGTTATTTTAAGTTGATTTCTCAGTGTTCCTAACTATTACCATAGCTTGTTAGCTTTTTTAATATAATAACTATAGTTTACGACTTTGTGTTATTGACATATTACCCTCAGTACCTATTACTACGTTTTTAAAACGTGGTAGACCCATGCTACAGCTATATAGTTGTAGCTTATTATTTAGATGCCTGTGTGTAGCACGAATAAATCGGTTCAACCGTGGAAGGACCACACTCTCACAGAATAACAGCGCTAAATAACAGCTTAATGCTCCTGTGTATCATATGACGAGTGAAGTGAACCCGTGACCCTTTTTACTGGAAATGACACATTCCATTTAAGTCCTTAGGGTTGACATCGCATCTACATTCTGACTCTTAATCGGGGTTAGATACTTTTTCGTCCACAGCATCCATTTACAATCACGTGGACGGTGTGCTCGTTTGTCACCCTTATTCTATTAAAAAAAGAAACTTTTCAAATTTTAAATAACACATTTGTTCCATAGGCCGACGTTTCTGTAAACAAAGTTGAAAAACATGTCGCACTGCAATCAATCACCTTTCGTTGTTGACACCATTATTCGTTTGTGCTGTAGAACAAACAAGTTTCCTCTATTTACTGCCTTCACTCATATTTCACTTCAAAGATATAAATTTATGTATTTAAATGTATTACCAAAATTAAATTTTACATTAATATGCTCAAATCTACATTTTTATTAATACTAAACATTCAAATTACAAAAAAAAACTATTTATATAGGTATATAGACTGAGACATACAGATTATAAATATATTTTTTTATGTTGACAGCAGCTTAGACACAAATAATTTGACAGAGTTCACAAATACTTTGGGAATTATGATGAACATTCTACGGCTATATTCAGGGCTGAAATACTAGTTTATAGTGCAGAGCAAACTTACAACTGTACTGATATAGACGTATTAAGGATCCACTCCAAAACATTCACTTTTTAAGCGAAGCTCAAATGATTAGATCCTTATCTGGCCACTTCAGTAGCAAAAATAATTATAATAAATGTAAGAGTGTAAGTTGGTATGACCATTTTCCCCTTTACATTGATCGTGACATAAATTTAGTATGTATTACAATAAAATAATATGACATTGTATTACAATAAAATTAGATAGGGTCACATAATTCTTGGTGAAATCAAAAAGTATTCTTTGTTATGACAAATAAAGTCGTTTACCGAAATATTGCTTGTCGGAACATTGTGATAATTTTAAATGTGATAAAAATGTACTTGAAATGTAATTGATATGTTATACAATGGTATTATTGATATTTTACAATGTGCGGTTATGAACAGTCAATTAAATGTGTCTGATGTTCCGAATGGTCACCGAAAGGGTAAGAGGCAAGTCACTGGTGGAATTATCACGTGCGAGAATCGCACGCAAAAGCACGATTGCACTTTAAAGAATTAATAAATGCTAAAAAACCGGTTAACGGAAAAATTTACGACGGTATGGCCCCTACACAGTACAGGTAGGGCCCCTAAAAATAAAAAAACGGCGCCAAAATAATCAAAAGATGATAAGAATGAACATCCTTGCCACTCATAGAGTAGTGCTTAACGACCTTAGCTACGCGGACGATAAGGCTCTTTAGCTCATCGATCAACGGTCTTTGAAAACTTATATCCAAAATTTCGAAAATTATGCATGGATTAAAATATAGTGAATCTAAGACTGAAATGCTAGAATTTCGTTCTGGAACAGCTCCAAGGAGGGTACCGCCAGTGCGCATGAATGGCGCGCAGGTTGAATCTTTGGAGAAATTCCGATATTTGGGTAATATGTTGTCAAAGAACCTGAGTGGTGGATATAGATCGCGAAAGTAGGGCTTCCAGCCATCGCTTTGCTTTGTCTTCTGAGGTTAAGATTACTCTGTTTAATGCCTATTGTATAAGCTTTTACACCGGACAATTTTGGATAAATTACACCAAACAATCCTATAACATTCCAGAGTATGGTATAATGATGCTTTCCGTAATTTTTTAAACATAAACATTCAAGATACTGCAGCACTGTCGGACGTGTTACGTTGTAGAACAGCCAATTTCCGGTAAAGCGTACGTTATACTCAACAAACGAAAGAATTCAGATCGTTGCTCAAGTGTCTCCTGACAATATATTTTATAAACTCTAGCAGAGAACGCATCGGCCGCTAACCTATAGAAAAAGTTTAGATAAGGGCATGTGATAAGACTTAGGAGTCAGCCACCGCAGAGTCTTGATCACCTGATGCCTCGTATAGAGGCGAAACACGTATCGTATTATCGTCGATGGTCTTTCCTAGTATAATATAGTAGTCAATTGAGGAAAAGCGGGAGGTGCTCTTCAAACTAGGTAAGACACACTATTTTATTTCATTGAGCGGATGTGGGCGAAGTACTTCTTACCAACTTGTACTTGTACTTGTACTTGTACACATGTAACTTTACCTAGTCCAGCCATTAGCGATGAAGGTATATTTACCTTTCATCGCTAGTCACAGGCGTCCTTCCATATCTGAATGGGAAAAAAACGAAAGAACAACGAGGAAAGAAACTTTATCTTGACACAGACTTGCTTGTTTGACGCACACAACAATATACTTTATAACTTAAAAATACGTAAATTCCATAAGTTTTATTGTCTACGTAAAACGCATGTCAAAAAAGTACATCACTCCACAAACATTGTGGCGAAACCACGACGCCAATGTTTAGTAAAAGAAGAAAGTTTTGGAGAATAAGAATTAAATATGTACAATATTAGATACATATGTGTAATATACTACATCTAATATATTACATACATGAATCTAGTAATATATTAGATTCATGTATATAATATATTAGATTCATTACAATCAATATAATTTGTACTTATAAAAAAAGAAATTGACCGAACAACAGCGTTTCCTTTGCTGTTACTTTTATGATAAAATATATAGTCGAACATACTAGATATAAATCCCAATAGATATAGAACTAGTGTACCTACCTCGCGTGTCTAGCACATATTAAAAACACTTAAGCGCGGCTGCCTACGCTTCATTTCGTGGTAATCTATGTATTGTGCCCGATCAAATGTTATATTTAGACGTCATCCATAAAGGCGAAAAGTGCTAAATTCCGCCATTAGTAACTGTAGCCGAATGAACGAAGACCTGTATAAGATCAGAACATACGTAATTTATTTTTTAAGTGAATTATATTGATTCAATCAAGTGTTGACAAGTTAAAGTGCATCTGTATCAGGGGTGTGGCTCTAAGACTTTTTGCAAGTTACTCATCTAATCGTTCGAAAATTGTTTTTTGATCGATAGGAGACCTGACGTGCTACGAATCACCCGGTCTTGTGCGTTCATCCAAAACGCTGCCCAGCCGAGTTGAATCCGTCGATTTACCTCGCGGTCGTAACTGGACTTACCTAATCGGGCTATTTGTCCTTAGTAAACTTACTCATAGACCACTTTTAATGTAGTGCTCCCCACAACTGTCGGCGTAGCTCACACCTATCACGGCCGTTACTCATGAGCTTTGTTTTGTCCATGTTCATCTCGAGACCTATCCGTTGGGAGACACTATTGAGATCATTGAAATTAGTGCTGAGTTCCCCCAGATATTCTTCCATAAGAACTATATCGTCGGTAAATCGAAGGTGAGTGATATTCTCGCCATTAATATTAATACCGTATCGTTTCTAGTCCAGTAGCATGAAAACGTCTTCCAGGGTATTACGTCATCTTGTCTTGCACTTCTCTGCGGTTGGAAGGTTCCGTACTCTAGTTATGCATTCGGATAGCCGTAGCCCTAGTACGAACACTTCACAACTTTGCATCGCTGAAGAGAATGGAGCACCGAACAAATTTCGACAGAATCAAAGACTTTCTCATAGTCCACATACGCAAGGCAAAGTGGTAAATTGTGTAGTCTTCGGTTTAACCACAATTTTCCGAAGGATATATATGTGGTATATGGTACTTAAGCCCTATCGGAAACCGGCTTGGAGTCATCGAGTCTGCGTGCGAGACGATTCGTAATGACTCTCGAAAACAGCACGTCGACACGACTCAGAAGGAAAATTGGTTTGTAGTACTTCAAGAAAGCGTTGTCGTCTTTCTTGAAGAACAAGACCACCGCACTTCCGCTCCAGGCCTCCGGAGTAATGCCGTCACGGAGGGTGGAATTGACTGGCTTCTAAAGGTCATCAAGTACTGGTTTTCTACTCGCTTTTGCTCCGCTGCGATTCAGTCCTCAACCGGGCCCTTGTCGTTATTAAAGTGCTGGAGAGCCATTCCAATCTTACTCAGACTGGCGTCCGAAATATCATCGGCGTAGTGTCGAACTGACAAAGCGGATATGCAAAACTAGACACGCATCTGCATTTTGATTCGTAATGGAGGATAGATGTAGATCTCTATGGGCCACAGCAACCACTTAACATCAGGTGGACTGTGTGCTCGTTTGTCACCCTATCCTATAAAAAAAATATTCTACATGATAAAGGCATGCTGCAGTTATATTGGCATTATAGTTGTAGCACGATTATGTCGGCTCGACCGGGGAAGGACCACGCTCTCACAGAATATCAACGTAAAATAGTAGCTTAATGCTGCTGTGTTTCGTATGGTGAGTGTCTCTACACTTCAACAACCGGAGACCCTTTTTACTGGAGACGAGGCATTCCATCTTAGTCCTCACGAGTGACAACTCATCTGCATTTTGATTCGTAATCGAGGATAGATGTACATGTCTACGGACTACAGCATTTACCATCAGGTGGACTGTGTGGTCGTTTGTTACCCCATCCAATAAAAAAAATTCATCGTTACAACTATTCACAAGTTCACTGCTGAACAAAAGCCTCCCCTAAGAAATACCGCATAGCCTGCTCCAGACTTTGTGCATGTCTTACCATACCGCTACATTTAATAGGGCCCCCTACACTTCTCTTATCGGTACAAACCTGTCACTCAAAAACCTTTATTCCCATCGTTTGCTGGTCATTCGAGCTATGGCTGGCCCATTGCCACCTTAGCTTTCTGATCCGTTGGGCTATGTTGGGTGCTCTGTTTTTACTGCGGCGAAACATTGTGGTTTTCACGCTTATATAATAAGAAATATATATTATATATTATTATTTTTTCGTAAAATATGTAATCTCATGTCTCTTGAACGTTTTGTTTAGCTATGGAAGAGCGGGAGTCTCTGACACAAGTGCCTTAAGGTACTTAAAAGATACCCCCTACCCTATGCAAATTGTAAAATAGCAAATGAAATAAACTATTATTATTATTATAGTCTAGAATTAGGGTGATCATAACTTTGATCACATCATTGGAGCCAACCGCCATAACTACTTAACTTAATACAACAAATGGATTTTTTTTATATCCTCATCAGCAACTGGAAATAGTTAAATGTGCAGTTATGAGATTGTGGCATAGGACACATATAAGACATTTTACTTGATTTAACGAAAGTATGAAAGTAAAGAAGCCTGCATTTGTTAGTTCAATAAAAATGTAACATTGACACCAGCTATGGAAATGATTGCAGGGTGCACGTTACATGTATGTATACTGACTTCGATCGCCTGGAGAAGTTTCGATGCCTTAAAATTGTTTACGATAATACCGTGAATACTGGTACTAGCCTTTGAACACGGTAAAGGTAGTATCATCTGATTACATCGATTTAACTCGCTTTTAAATTTTGTGTAATTGAGTTCAAAGCGGTTCCGATTGTATTTCCTAATAATCTGATCGCGCTTAGACATGACTTTGCGGATATTTAGCCATGGCGCGGGCGAGCGTATTAACCTAACGTGATGATAGGTGCGTGGTTGTCAAACAGTTTATGAATCTTATGAATCGTAATCTTGACATGAATACTCCTGCGTTAAATGTATCGATCCAATCTTAAAGCGAAGTATCATGTTGGAGCCCTTTGACGTTTAGCCTAGCTAAATTACTATCACACAGACGCACTATTACTGGCTTTACTTTGGGAGGTTTAACTTTATATGAACTGAACAGCAAGTCATGTCGCGAGAAACCTGGGAGCGGGGAACTGTCTGTGCCCGGCAACACGACCTTCTTAAGAGACTTATATCAAATCTTAAAATGTATTATCTGCGGTAAGATTGTGATGGGTGGTACGAATTGAAAGTATCGAAAAATTTTCCGACTGAATAACTGAACGCAGTCCACGTGTCTACAAATACACGTTATTTATTCTTTGTGATTGTCAGATATAGGTCAGCATTCGTAATGTAATAAGGCTGGTCGTATATACGCCTGAACGTTTTACGATTAGATTAAATGTTGATCAATGATCGGTTGAAATATAAGTAAACTTGTAGTACACAGTGTGCCTTCATAATAAAAGTGAGCAACACCGCTCTGTAATTAATCTCTAAAAATTCGATGATTAATTGACGAAGTATAATAACGTAAGACATTAATTAAGTACTTTCTGAGTTTTAACCATTCGTGGTCTAACTAACATTTAAATTCATCAAGGATTGTGACCTCAGCATAATAATAGGTCCAAACAGATAAAACGAAAACACACGGCATACTTATAAATAAAATTGAAAATAAAACTTACCTCATCGATATCACTGTGCCATGCGATTTTAATATAGTATCGTAGGAAATAAAGAAACTTAGTAAATCTTAGAACCGAAACTAAAGAAAGAACAGAAACTACCCGGCTATGGAAAACACCTACTGAAGTCGTAGTGTTAAATAGAAGTCGGTGTCATAGGTATAATCACTAAAAGCCAAATAGAAACAAATTTTCTACAGAAACAAGCAGCAATACCCTCCGTATACAAGTTTGTATAGAGAAATAATAATTTATGGTGTTTATAGTTTAAAAACTGAAGTATTTATTTGTGAATTACGGTAATAAAACATTTATTTTTCACTTTTTCAAGTATTTATCTATATCTATATATATTTATCTACATATATCTTTATAAGGTTTTAAAACGTGGAGGCAAATTTAGTAAGACAAATATTGTATTAAAAATCATAGCCCAAACTATTTAACTTAGAAGTATGACATGTGTTTCTTTTATTACATAAGCATCCACAAAAAAGGATTTCGGAAAATTCTATACTATATAAGATGAAAAAGGTTGTTACATAGTTGTGTTACAGTTTGTATGACAGTTTTTCCGTAACGATTGACTGGGAATTTTGTGAAAGTACTATGTAAATAAATTAAATGAATACTGATTTGCAAATTTTTTAAACAACCCCTTACAGAGAGGATAAGGGTGAGGTGAGGACAGAAGGTGCTTAAAATTATATGGAGACACGTGTTTCAGTGTTTTTGACATTTCTACCCTTAAGGTAGTAAAATTAAGGATAAAATATTGTTTGAAATTCAATTAATACATAATACAAGATATATTCTATGTTACATTTTTGTTACATATTAGCTAAACTTATGATTTTTGTTGCAATAATTGAAAACTCAATGTAGTAAGTATAAAATCACATAATATTATACAACATTTGCAGCTGGTAGTAATAGCAATATATAGGTAAGTAGGTTCTAAGTGTAGTTAATATAGAATTACTTAATTTTTAAGTAGCAATACTAGTTAATGAATAGGTCTAGTGTATTCACCTTTAGCAGTACGTATAACAACAGATCTAATCAAGCCATCTGACTTATTTTTATTTGTAGAAATACTGCCCAAGGGCCAAAAATCCATAGGACGTTGGTTCAAATCCAGCTCAAAAGACCAGCAATGTATGTTATAATATGTATTAGAATCCAGAGTTCTGCTGTTTTCAATTAAAACTACGTTAATATAACTGTATGTTCTAAATGTTGTTTTTATGATATTAGCACAGTGCATTATAGTTTTTGGGAGCGATCTTAGTAAACGTCTACGCGTCACAACTTCAGCAAGCGAAGAGGAGGTATATATATATATATGTAGAGTGAGATTGATAGTAAAATACCAAATAACCGGCACAAATGAAAATATTAATTTAAGTGCTGATTTACGATGTGTTCGGCGGTGAAGGAAACATCTGGTTGAGAAATAAAAAAAATATTTCGAAGACATATGACATCCGCCAACAAGCATTGGGGCAGCGCAGTGGATAATTCCTAAAACCCTCTCAGAAATGGGAGGAGGCCTGGGCCCGAGAGTGGAACGTTTATAGGCTGCTACTGTAACTGTAACTGTAAATATATAATACTGTGGGCAAAAAATAGTAAGACTTTGTTCATAATTTTAAAATTCTTTATTTATTCTGCCAAATCTACTTCGTCCCCCTCAAATTAATCTCCCCCGGCCGTAATACACTTATGCCAACGTTTTTTCCAATCCTCCTAAAAGTTGTTAAAGTCAATTTCCGGATAGCCTTCAATGCGCGTAGCGATTCACGTTTATTGTCTTCAATTGACTCAAAGCGGTTTCCCCGGAGCGGTCGCTTGAGTTTGCTGAACAGCCAAACGTCGCACGGAGCTAAATCGGGTGAATACGGTGGTTGTGGAACGATATTGATTGAATTTTTGGCGAAAAACTGACAAAGAATCAATGCAGTATGCGACGGTGCATTATCGTGGTGCGAAAACCAATACTTGTCGGCTCATAATCCAGGCCTCTTTTTATGAATAGCTTCGCGCAAATGACGCATAATACTCAAATAGTATTTCTTGTTGACAGTTTGGCTGGTCGAAAGGACTTCGGAGTGCACCACACCTCGATGATCGAAGAAAACTGTCAACATGGCCTTGATTTTTGACAAGCTCTGATGTGGTTTTTTCGGTTTCGGCTCACCTTTGGCACGATATTCGGCCAATTGATCGTCTGTTTCCAGGTCGTAAGCGTAGATCCAAGACTCATTGCCACTTATAATACGTTTCATGACATCCTGGTAATCCGAAAGCAATGTTTTACAAACGTCAATGCGACGCTGTTTTTTAAGAAAATTGAGTGATTTTGGAACCAATCGTGCATTTATTTTCTTAGGCCCAAATGATCTTTTAAATTGTTTTTCACTGATACTTCCGATATTCCAACGATATCAGTAGGTTTCTGACTGTTAATTGTTGATTCTCGAGCACCAATTCCCTGATTTTTTGACGTGTTGATCATCAGTTGATGTTGATGGCCGTCCAGGACGTAGTTCGTCGTCAACGCGTTCTCGACCCTCTGAATAATTTGTACAAATCCAAAACACTCGCTCGTGACACACAATTATCACCGAAGGCCTTTTGCAACATTTTGAACGTTTTGGCACCAGAAATTTGATTCCGCACGCAAAATTTAATGGAACTTCTTTGTTGAATGATTTCACTCTTTGTAAAATTCGCCGAATGCACTTTTTGTACTTCAGAAAGACAAGCGTATACTAAACACTAATGATTACTTTGATGTGATATTTGGCACGAATACCACTGACAGTCATACCAACGTAGAAAAAAAATTTCGACGAATGGATTTTCCTGCGAAATTTAAATTAAAAAGTCTTACTATTTTTTGCCCGTGGTAGTATGATAACGATATCTTAACATAATGAGAGAGATATTATTTTATATTGTTCAATCACGTCAGAAATTATTAGAACAATTCAAAACAAGGCATACTTTATTCGTATAGGTAAATAAATATTATTATAAATACATTTATATACATATTATTGTACAGAATAAACTTTATTGAAGATAAATACGAGTGTGTAGTATAGTGTAACAGTATTATTGTTTTCTATTTTATGATTTATTTTAGTGAGTATAGAGGAAACATGTAAAAATACTATAAATTACTTGCACTTTCCCAAGAAAGTGTATTTGCTCCCAAATCACTCATTTTTATTGACAAAGTATATCCAATTCAAACATTGAATAGATGGGTCGGCATAATAAATTATGTTTGAGAATTTGTTACATAATATACCAAATCAATCCTTAGTTTATATTGACGTTTTTTACGTTTTCCTGTAGTAAAAACAGATAATATGAGTAGTAATGTAGGAAAGGAGTCAATGAAGAGAGATTATACAACTAATTGATTCAAATTTTGTTGTGCCCATATTGGGAGCCAAAATCCCTGACTGACAATGATGTAACTAAATATTTTACGAGTGAGTGAGTGAGTGAAGTTTAGGACTAAGGTAATGATACGTAATTATGAATGAAAGATATTGATAGAAGTATAGTAAAAAGTGTGACATAGGTGGTAAAATTTATCGGAGGTTAGCGTATCCACATACAATCAGCTGAGAGTTGGAAAATCAAATAACGGATCAATGTTTTAGATTATTCGGATACCATAAAAAACAGAATGAGTCTTACTTTAACGTAAACATCTAATCTTTATATTGTTTCATTTATGTTTTTAAGGACACAGTAATAAAAATAATATAAAACTATAACTGAATAAAAGTGAGTATAAAATTGTCAAACCACA
>DWHP01006416.1:0-11426 GCA_018247895.1 Parnassius honrathi | reverse complement strand
TAAGAAATCCAAAAACTAAAGAAAGGAATAATTTTTTTTGAATATTTATCTCATAAACTATAAGAGATATAAAAAGAATTTCGAACCAAACTTTTTCGATTTGCAATTTTGCACAAAGGAGGTCCTATTCCTTTATATTCTACACCTTAAAGTTTTCATGTAAATGCGTTTTTGATCGCTATTTTACAACATAACTATGAGAAAAGATATAGTGATAGGACTTTCTTTTACTTAAATCAATTTCTTTTAGACATTATTTATTCCACATCACACATAGTTTTTGAGATAATAGTTTAAAGTGGCTTTTTCATAGAGCGACACCGGTGCGGCACAGCGGTCCGGAGTTATTTTATGGGTTTTTCGATATACGAACTACTTGCCTAATGTAAAGATCTACGGGTTTGTTGTATAAGTTATACGCAAACAAAGTCGCGAGTAAAAGGTAGCTAGCGACTAGATATAGAATAAACTGATTACTACTAATTCATTTTTATGTGAAGATTAGTATTTTTCCTTTACAGCAAAAAATAATTTTTCGTCATGCTATGTAATATTTTACCAATGACATAGTTGCTGTGGCCCATAGACATCAACGTCTATCCTCGATTAAGAATCAAAATGCAGATGCGTTGCCACCGCTGAGTACTAAGATGGAATGCCTTGTTTTCGGTAAAAAGGGTCTTCGGTTCTCTACACTCACCATACGAAACACAGCAGCATTGAGCTGCTATTTTACGCTGGTATTTTGAGAGAGCGTGGTCCTTCCCCGGTCGAGCCGATCCATTCATTCTACAATTATAACATAGCTGCAGCATGGCTCTACAACGTAAAAAATATATATATCTTATAGTTTATGAAATACCTCATCAATACTGAGAGATAAGCCGGATTTTAAATAAATAGTTTTAAACTCGAATTCTATAGTTTATGTTGCATTTTTCCTTTTATGTATCGGTGTTAGCTGCGCTAATCTAGGCCGTAGTTCGGGAAGCAATCACACGCCCTAGTTGTTACATCTAACTCGGATGAAGCCTTTAAATATGCCCTTTTAGCGACGAACTTTTGTTTTCAGCCATTCAGTTAATGCATGACTGTCTGAAAGCGGGTCAATTGACCTGGAAATGAAACTATGGAGTTCATTGTTGCAATGTTAAAGAACGATTAACATTTAAAATGTTTTTTTAATTAGCGCTCATTTTTCATTTCTATTGTACAGTTGCGGGTTCAATCACAGTGAAGCTTTCACTATGTGCAAACATAATATGTGTACAACTTTTAATCGAATGACTGTTTACTTTATATGTCTAAAGTCTATGGGGATTTACGGAAACTACTCGATAGTGCCACTACAAAACGAAATTCAAAATACCACATTGATTGCTTTTAGATTAATCAGTCGAATAAATATTAACCGATAGCTCAATGTATATTCTCATGTACCGGAAGTCGAGAGGTTCGACTCTCGGCTAAACAGTCGAGCCGCGACTGTTTTGTGGTGCTCCATCGCCGGTGTAACGACATATTATATTTTGTCCATTATGCATTATATAAGGCGAAACATAAGCGAGTACTTCTTTATGTGTCATGGAAGTCATAATTTTTAAGTACTATGTGGCATTATTTAGATTTAATATTGTTAGTCATTACATACAATTTATTTTATAACTTATTCTATTTCCAACTCAATGATATTCAAGTTTTTTGGATAAAATTTAGCCTAGAATACGTCTGGCATTCCCCTCTATCTGTTCGTAAAGTTTCATTACAATCAATTTATCCAATCCGAAAATTAGCCGGGAAAGACACATAGGTAATTTTTTTAAAAATTGTTAGCCTTTTTGATATTAACAGACATACACTTTAATTTTATTTATATGTATATAAAATTAAGTACAATTGAGTGCCGCAAAAAACCCTTCCGATGGAGAAAACTTGTAAATCTTTACACCTGAATCGACTGCATACGTACTACCATCGACCAAACAGTGTAATTGTCATGAAATCGTCACAAGTTTACTAAACAGTTTGATCGATTTAACAATTGTAGGTCGAAAATTATTTTTTGTTATATAAGAGAGGGGGCAAAAGAGTTTACGGCACACCAGATGGTAAGTGATTACCGCCACCCATGAACAGCTGCACCACCACGGAGATTACGGATGCGTTGCCGACATCTTAAAAAGGAATAGGCTCTTTTCTTGAAGGTTCCTATGTCGTATCGGTCCGGAAAAATCTCTGGTGGTTTTTGATTCCACAAGGAAGTTGTGCGAGGAAGAAAACTTTTTTAAATCGCTTAGTGGTGGACCGCCAGTCATCCAGATGGTATGGATGGTATCGCGAGTTTTGTCGCGATGTACGATGGTGAAAACGTGCGACTGAAATTAGATTAAATAAATTTCTATTGGAAACCATTAGATTTCTCCAACATTTCCATAGTCGCAATCTTTGTTACGTTACCCTCGGGAGTGGAGTTGGTTTACGGATTCTCTTACACCACCGCCACACGAAAAAGAGTTTCTAAGATCAAGCTTTTAAGGAGTCAAGCGATCCTTTGTCATGCCCGCATACATGCGTACACTAACAGCAACTATGTCGCGTTGTTCTTAGGCATGTGCTAGCATTATGTTTGCGCCGAGCTGGCGCTTATCAGAACAGTTTTAACGTTGAAAGCTCGCCTATTTTTAACCGAGTTCAAGAAACGATATAGTTCTATATTCGTATGCCGTAAAACCGAATCTTACCGAACCAAGTTTGCAGAGAAGATTCAGTAATTTAGGCAAATGGTGAAGAAAAATTAATTTTAAAAAAAACCTTAAACATTCTGTCCTTTATATCTCCTAAATTCAAAATGTATGCATCATTTTAACTGTTTTTACTGCGCACGCACACCTTCGTAAGGGTTGTAGGTAGACAATAATGTTATTGCCCATAAATCACATTCAATTTGGGATAATTTCAAATAAAAGTAGAAGCCTTATTTACTCCATGTACCAATTTAAACAACATTCTAGTTGTTACCATAAATTTTTGGTATTCCTTACTACTAAAAAACATAAAATAATTAAACTTTTAAAAAACGCAACTCACTTCATTTACAAAAAACTATTTTTTAAAGTTTAATTTCTTTAAGTTTCTCTTTTTTATTTTTATATTCTCTCTTTTAAGTACTATTATTTTAACTCCAAGATTTATATTAGACTTCAAATGTCTGACACCTGAAATCACGAATATATATTCTATATATGTGTGGCATGTATATATTTGAATTGAATTTGATCATGACAACTTTACTGCTCATAACTCACTCTCTGTTTTACCCAACGTTAGCTGATCGATATAGCATTAAGTTCGCCATTTGTACAAAATCTTTGGTGCAAAAAAGAGTGAAATAAATATAATAACAACTATATTTATATAAAAGAAATTGTAGAACATGGGTGGGACATTACATCGTTAGTACTATGTCTATAAAAACATATTTGAGTACGTTACGGACGTCTGAGTGTGACGCTTGAGTGAGAAAAGCTTAAAATTATTTAGATGTTATTTAACTCATACATTTTGTGAAAAAGTTAAGCATTTGTTTAGTGTGGACATTATATATTGTGGATAATTAAAAGTGTTTAGTGATCAGAGAATAAATAGTCAAAAACAACATTTACGTATAAGAAACATTTTATTTTTAAGGGTCATAGAATAAAGCTAAATAACATAATACCATCATATACTGATCGATACAACTCCACCTAACGCCTCTGTTATGTACTTATATCATATAAACGCATTTAGCTTTATCAGCTATTGAAACTTATTAATTATGGCGGTTAAGTGCAGTGCGTGCGGTAAATACATGTCGCCGCAAGATGGCGCTAATGCTACCTGTACAAAGTGCAATAAGCAGCAACATCGTGCTTGTGTAGGCATTGCAGTAGGAGCCTCACAAATGCCGTCCTGGGCTTGTCCTGAATGTAAATTTAAAAAAAACGTTGCAACAAGGACAAAGCCGACTAAATCTACAGCAGCTAACGTTGCAAATTCCAGTACGGTTTCAATCCTCGGATAGGAATTGCGATATTTCCGAGAAGAGATGCGCCAGACCCGTGAAGAATTTCGGGCATCCAGAGAAGAACTTCGTGATATAAAAACCCTTTTCAGCAATTGCGATGAGATACGCGAGAATGCTGTCCAGAACATCCTAGATGCCCAAGGGCAATATATATGTAGCTCTCAAGGATTCAAAAATGAAATCCTGAAATTCGAGTCGACGGTCAATCAGCTGAAAGTCGACTTAAATGATAGGGACCGGGAGTTGCTCTCAAACGACGTGGAGTTAAATGGCATTCCAGAGAAGAGTAAGGAGAACCCAATACACTTGGTTCCAGCAGGTATCACCAAGCTCGGTATCCATCTGGAGGAACGGAAACTGGTGAAATGTATGCGAGAGGGAGGCATCCGCCAGGACGCCGCGTCTTGCTCGCGCCCCATCGCCGTGCGGCTGGCTCGGGCGACGTGCGTAATGACTAATTGCAAAATTTATATAAACGAACGGCTGACAAAAACAAATAGACAGTTGTTACACTTGGCGCACTCGACACTTCGCAAATAGGGATGGCGATATGTTTGGACGAAAGGAGGCAGAATTTTTGCGCGTCGAGGATGAAGGAGCTCCGATAAATCGCATTCGTTTCGATGTGGATAACGTAAAGATTTTTGGGTTCCAATTTTTTCGGTCTCCATAAATGTCTCTATAGCTACTAACTTACAAAAAATATTAGTTTTTAGTTGTTTTGTGTCATTTCGTTGATGATATTATTATTCACTATTGTCATGTGTCTTATGGAACAGTACCCGTGTATACATCTTATTGCAAAGCTATCAATAAAAAAATTAAAACTAAACTAATACGAGTACGCAATTAGAATTTAAAAAAATTATGGTTTGACAAAATTACCGTATTGAGCTATTTTGTTTCTATTTACATTTATAAAATATTTGCAACCCATAGATTTTACTTATTATTGTGTCGTGACTTTCATTGGTGTATTTTCTGTTTTAAACTGTTTCTCACACAAAGTAAATGTTTTGTTCAATTACCAGAATTTATAAAGGTTGACGCTCATTATTGTTGTTGTAATGTGGCTGGTAGAAAATGTCCGCAGGGCCGATTAGCTTGTATATTTATAAAACTTCCTTTATAAACTTCCAATTACTATTTTATTCGTATTTAGGCTTTAGTTATTTTAATGTAATAAAAAATTGTACCCTCTGTATTCTGCCCGATTTAATATTTTGCTTGGTTTATACCAAAAATTAAGTTCATGTTTTGTTGTACCGTGTTTGCTAAATTCAGTCAGTTAATATTTTTTATAATATTACAAATCTCCAAAAACAATAGAGTAAAAACAATAATAATAATGTCCTCCAGACCGAACTTCGGTCACGGCGGCCTGCCTCAACGGAAACTAGCTATCGGGGCAGGAAAGGATTATAGTACCCAAATGTATACGCAAGCACAGGTGCACTCTCTGTTTCCTCACTCTCTTAATCCGATGGGACGGTAAACCGACTCAACCGGAGAGAGATCAAGCTCTGGACCAACGGCTTTAAGTGCTTTCCGAGGCACGGGTGTGAGGCACCGCCAACTTTCTGACTCAGGGCAGCTACTAACAATTTCTTGACGCAAAAACTCATTAATTGTTTTGTTTGGCCCGACACGGGATTCGAACCCAGGACCTCATGATCCGCAGTCGCACTACTACAACCACTAGACTAACGAGGCAGTCAACAATAACAAAAAATTAAAAAACAATAGAGTAATTAAATAGGCACGGTGTGGCATAAATTATTATGAGTGTTATTTTGTTAATTATTGGTCAAAAATATTATTTGGGAATATTGCTCTATTACATACAATACGACAAGTAATTATACGTTATTGCCTTTTAACTTATGTTCTTTAGGAATAGGCCATGAAGAACTAGTATTGGCTATTGATCGCCACGCTGTCGATATAATGGCGATTAACGAAGCTTGATTGCGAGAGGGGGAGGATGGGCGCGCGCCCGCTGTGCCTGGATATCGATTACGTCATATTTCACGACCGATCACTGTACCATCGCGAGCTGGCGGAGTCGGCTTCTACATACGACAGAGTCTAGCTATCCGGACGTTGCCTCATCCCCCGGTCCCACTTGTAGAACAAATGCGGCTTGCTCCTCCAATCAACGGTACAAATATCGCGATTGATACTGCCTATAGACTGCCATGGTTAAATATAGACACATTTCTCGATGCTCTGTCTGATACAGTCGGGAATCTTGCTTGGTGCAGTCATATAGTCTTGTTAGGAGACTTTAATATAAATTTATAAATAGTAAGGACAGTAATTGTAGAAGAAACTTACTGAATTCTTACAGTGCTGGATTGTAACCAATTGTACCAACCATTGTAGCCAATGTATAACGAAACCGACGCACTTCACCGATCACAGTCGGACCTAATTTATATAATTTGTACAGACATTCATCAGTACGATATTTTTGTTAATCACATAACCGATCTGTGTAGTCATGCATTTATTTGTTGTAAAATTAATATCAAAAAGTCCAAACAAAAACCAATTATAGTAACACGTAGAGACTTACATTCTATTGATGTCGAAAAGTTTGAATTGGCTCTAAATTCATTGAATTGGGAAACCATTAACACCTTGAATAATGTTAATAACATGGTGTCGCTCTTTAATATTAGCTGGTTTAGTAGCACGTCGATCTGATTCTGGGATGCATAAAAAATATTATAAGGAACTAAACGAAATACTGTAGAGGCGTTTCGCAAAGAAAAGCGGGCATACTATGACTATAGTAAAACATATAACAATAGTAAAAGAGACCCCAAAACTATATGGTCACATATAAAAAAGAATGTAAGACTATTATAGGAAAAGTAAGCCAGAACAGCCACATCATATTTTAATGACCCCAATTTAATCAATACCAGCTTCTTATATGTATCCGGATATAACCAAACGCTTACTTCGTGAAAGTCCCCTTTTGAATCTTAAGTCAAAGTTCCAAGTAAATTTAAGTTAAGTTAACAATCGAGATTTAGACAACAGTATAGTACAAATACCGCGCTGATTAAAGTAACCGATGATATTCTCTCTGACCAAGATTGTGGAAAAGGTACAATATTGGCTCTACTCGATTTTTCTAACGCATTAGACGGCCTGAATGTGCCATTGCTATTATCAGAATGTACTATTATGGTTTCGTCATGACTGCGGTGAAATGTTTGTTATTTTAAATATCGCGCACGAGTAAAAATTTGACAAAAATGGATTGCCGCGAAACAAGGCTTACCTCAAGGCTCAATTTTGGAGCCTCTTTTGTTTGCTGTGTACTGTGCAGATATGGTAGATCACATCAATCATTGTAGATACTATATGTACGCTGATGATACACAGATTTACATATCATGGAAACCCGAGAAAACTCAATCGGCAAGAAACAAATTGAATGAGAACTTAGAAGGCACAGTTTCTTGTTCAAAATCAAATGCACTTGTTCTTAATAAAAGTAAGTCGAAGTATATGATTCTTGGAACGCCTTAGTTTTTCAGAAAAATTTGAATCGTCGGTTTTAGGTCACTATAAACGGAGTTCAAATTGAACGTGTGACTGAAGCAATTTAGGTTTGCTTATTACTAACTAAATATAGATATTCGAATCAGGCTTTTCAATTCGCTGATTCTTTTTAAATTTAATTACAAAGATGTGGTTTATGATCCCTGTCCATTAATACAGTGCAGAACGCCTGCGCAAGGTTTTGTATAGGGATACCGCCACGCACTCACGTTACGCCGTACATAGACGGAAGCAACATTTTGAAAATGAAATATCGTCAATACTTGCATTTGACAACGCTACTTTTAGTTATAATTAATACAATATGCCACCTTATATCTTCCAAAAGTTAGTGTGGTCACACGACGTAAATTCAAAAATAACTCGTGCGTCTAGTTATTCTCTCGCCGTGCCATTCGATCGTACCGCCGCTTTCTGTGGGAGCTTCAGGTATGCCACCTCAAAGTTTTGGAACTATCTACCGCCACCACTTCGTAGTATAAAAACAATTCAAACATTTAAAGACAAATACAAAAGCTCTCTACTAATATCCCAGTATAATACAGGCTGAAGCGTATTACATCACCAAAATGGATACTGGCACGTTGAGGAGTAATTTATTTTAATCTATACATACCTTTGTTGAATATATTTGTCAAGTTGTTTTGTTTTTTTTTATTATTTTGTTTTTCTTGTACTGACATGTGTATAATATGTTTGTTTCTTTCTTTGTAAACCTAATTTTAAAAATTAAATCCACTCCAAATTATCATTTGATCAGTAGGAAACCAATATTAAATCATTCCATAGTATGCTTCAATTGTTTACTGCTAACGTAAATTGAAAAAAATAAAGATGAAGGGGTATTTCAGTAAGAAAACTATAATAATAACAAAAAATAAACAAACTCATAGCAATGCTCCAATACCTAGGTAAATCTCATAACAGGAATGAAATTCGTTTCTGCGCTCGTTTCTTATCAGATCAATCACGCTAATGCACTGCACAAAGAGCTTTTCATAAACGTTCCCCCTACGGCCTTCTCCGTAACTATCCTGCATATAACAGCAAATTAATCGTAAACACATGGATAAAATCAAAAATGTAGAGTGGACTACGGGATTTGATTTGGAATATCCTTCTATTTTAAAATCGATTCAAATTGCAATGCAGTTGGTAACATATACGTTTTCTGGTTGTGCCAATTCCACTACGAATATTACTGATCATTTCAAACATACTATCTGTTTGTTGTTAGTTGGTTCAAAAATTACGTCAAGCACTCGCTTTAAACTCCATAATACGCTAAAAGGTTCGATCACGGCTGACACCACTGAAATTGTAAATTCTGTCGCATTCGTTTGTAGAAGGAAACGTCGTGAGGACACCTGCATTTAGGAACTAAAAATATTTCGATTATATAAAACCAATTGGAACTAGATAAAGGTACAAAGCCGACTCATGGCTGCTCCAAAACCCTTTCAGAAATTAGATGTAGCCTGTAGTCACACTTCTGTTTCTTTTTTTGTTTTATCGAATGACTATCGTTTTATAAACAGTTAAAAATTATTCTCATATCCAAGTTTTATGCACGTTGCTACTTCGCGTTATTGATACGTCCCTTTAAAATGGTTTTTAAGTAAATCGTAAATGCAATCAAAGTACGTTGTGTCTCTAAAAGCAAATCAATCTACATGTATTTAATCTTTTAAATTATGGATTCACAGTATTCCAAATACATCGCAAATCAAACATTATTGTTCAATCACTGGAAAAAACAAAATAAGAAGAAAATTAAAAATATAGAGAAGAAAATAAGATCCGATTTACTTTAAATTTATTTGATTTTGATTAATAAGTAACTACATGCCGCAAGGCATTTTATCTTAATCTTCAGAGCACTTTCTTTTTTTGCACCATTTGTCACTAAGAGCCGTTTTTTCAATATAAATTATAGCCGGACTGAATATAAAAGCGAAACAGTTGAACTACTTTTTTCATACAAATTTACTCTGGATACGTTTTTATGGTGAACGGCATATTATTTCACACGTGGTTTGACTGCACGAATGTTTGTACACGCTACAAGAATAAAGACCACAAAGGCTAAAAATTTATACCATTAAAAGAACAAAATTAAAAAAATAGTATAAACCGTAAGTACATAAATTTGCTTGAATCTAAAGTCTTACTTAACTTCAATTTGTACTAAATACGTACAGTAATTGGAACGACTAAAAGCTTTTCTATGTTCTATTAATTCATTATCCAATTCCTTACAAAAAGGGCACGCGGTGGAATTGAGAATAAAAGACGTTAACATTTGCCATATAATGTGCAGATAAGGGATTCGTCATTAACACACAATTTCCACGTCGGAGGGCTTCCCTGCAAACACCGTTGACTTTGAGTCTACTAAAATTGCCCGCTCAAGTAATTGGAGAATTACGAGGAGCGGCTAATTAGCCCATTAAAATGTTTGTCTAAATTTTATTTAAAGTCAAAATTACAGTCTGGGTAAGATAATTTGTAAGCCATAGAATATAGATAGCATAATAGGATTTAAATTTTTAAGTTATTACAGTTCATATTGTTCTGATGTGAAATATGTAATGAGGAAGTCAGCAAAATTAACATCACTTAGCGTGTTATAAGTTATTACAGTTCATATTGTTCTATTGTAAAATATATAAGGAGAAAGTCAGTAAGCTTAACGTCATTTAGCGAGTTATAAGACATTCGCAATAGAACTAGAGTAACCGGCACAGCCAATCAAATCTGATCGCTGACTTGCCTTATACCCATATAGCTCGATAAATCGACATCCGATTGGAAAGAAAGTTTTCGTGTGGCAGCTTCGTATTGATAAGAAAAGTGTAAGGCCCACTCCATGGGATGATACCTTATAAGTGCATCAGAGTTCGATGGATGGAAGTGACTCGGGACTGCGTTTTGAGGAACAGGTAGTCCTTGGGATAGGCAGTGATAAGGCCCTTTTTCTGCCTTGGAGACCGTCTTGGTTAATATCAATATCTTACCTAATCTGCCACCAAGTAGCGATACATTAACTGGTGTATTTCATTGTAATGGCTAAGATATGTAAGCTTTTTATACGTAAGTCTGATAAAACGTATCTGGTTCTTTCTTTGTTTGAAGTTGGTTGCTTGTGCCTATAGGCTGTTAAATCCACTTACAATTAGGAAAGCGCGTTTGTCACCAAAATATTATAAAAAGACTTTTTTTAAATTTCGAATGTATTTGTTACGTAGTATTCTTCCTGCTGTAATTCACATAAATTCGACTAACGAAATTTAAAAATGATACTATTACTTACATTAATTTATATTACAATATTTTTTAATACTTTTGTCGTCAAGAGCAGTGGTAGCTCAGGAGATTAGCACTCGCTGTAAATTTCACAGTACGCGAGCAACCTGGGTTCGATCCCCTCCGATACCAATGAAATTGTCAATTGCAATTTAAGTGCTGATTTACCACGTACTCGGCGGTGAAAAAAAAGATCGTGAGTAAACCTGCATGCCTGAGAAATAAAATAAATATTTCGAAGATATGTGAAGTCCGCCAACACAAAATGAGGCAGCGCGGCGGACACTTCCTTGGCCTAAAACCCTCTCAGAAGTGAGTGGAGGCCTATGCCCAGCAGTTGGACGTACATAGGCTGTAACTTTACTTTACTTTTGTCATTACGACGTTATTATATTCTCATTTACACAAATTATCCTCAAATTATTATTATTATTTCAATTTTAATAAATTTACTACGTGATTGTTGCGTTAGAGA
>DWHP01006415.1:0-11426 GCA_018247895.1 Parnassius honrathi | reverse complement strand
CCTTCACTGCTGGCCGTATGAGGACGCTCAAAGTCGCTCAGCGAGCTATGGAGAGGGCTATGCTCGGGGTTTCTCTGTTTGATAAACTTAGAAATGAGGATATCCGCAGCAGAACCAGAGAGACCGACGTAGCCCAACGGATTAGTAAGCTGAAGGGGCTATGGGCTGGCCATATAGCTCGAAGAACCGACAACTGATGGGGAAAAAAGCCTCTCGAGTGGCAGCCTCGTACCGGTAGGCGACGTGTAGGGCGACTTCCCACTAGATGGAGTAACGACTTGTTAAGATATGCAGGAAGTCGATGGATGCAGGTGGCTCAGGACCGTGCTTTGTGGCATTACTTAAGGGAGGCCTATGTTTAGCAGTGGACTTGTGAAGGGCTGTAATGATGATGATAATGAAGCTTTGCTCTTTTTTGCATGATATTTTAACGCATAGTTTAAGAGATAAAGAAAAATTAAAATAATTCGACACTCGGCTCGGCGAGTGAACGACGCATAAGCCCTAAAAGCCCGGTGAGAACCTAGAGAAATCAGCGAGGTGTCATACTATGTGACGCGGCTCAGTGGCATGATAAATCATGGGGCACAGCTATTGTTTTATAAACGTCCGTATCTGTTGGTTGCGTTGACTCAGAACCTTAATTTTTTTACACCTTACTTATTTTTTTATTTTAATTCCAAATTATAATCTCTACCCGTTCCTGAAAAAACCATGTGGTTTTTTTAGGAACGAGTAGAGATTAAAAGAAGACGAATACGGCAAATGAGGCTATCTACAAGGGAGACCTCCGTTCTGCAGTGGAATTATGATAGCCGTTAACGGTATACAAATAAAATATTACGGACTAGAGCTATGCTGCTGTTATAGTAGTAGTATAGTTGTAGCACGAATGGGTCGGCTCGACCAGGAAAGGACCAGGCTCTGACAGAATACCAACGTAAAATATTAAAGCGTAAAATATTATAGCTTAATGCTACTGTGTTTCTTATGATGAGTGTGGGGAACCGGAGACCCTTTTTACTGGAAACGAGGCATTCCATTTTAGTCCTCACTGTGACAAAGCATTTGCATTTTGATTTTTTCTTTTTACTATTTATAAGCCAGCGCTTGACCACATTCCCACGTGGTGGTAAGTGGTGATGCAGCCTTAGATGGGTAAATCTCACTGTTCTCGCGTAACAAACGCCTATTCACTCTGGACTTGAAGACGGAAAGATAGACGCCGGAAAATTATTCCACTCCTTTGTTGTACGCATTAAAAAAGTCGAAGTAAACCGTTTGGATCTAAGGCGTGGAATATCGATAACAAAGGGATGAAGACCCGCCGACTGTCTGGTCGTCCGATGGTGAAAAAGAGAGGGAAGAATTGAAGCGTGCAATTCCTGCGCAAACTCTCCGAAGTGCATTTTATAGAATACCGATAGGTTGGTAACTCTGCGCCTGTGCTCGAGGCTGACAAGGTTGGTTTTAAACCAAATCAGTCACCAATGAGCCTCTTAGCACGTCTGTGCAATAAGTCCAACGCTGCCAGGTAGCATTTGCTGCACCAGCCCATATGTGACAGCAGTACTCCATGCACGACTGGACTTGCACTTTACATAAGGTAAGAAGCTGCCCCGGTAAAAGTGCCGCCGCACCTGTGCAAGAACACTAAGTTTCCTTGCGACTACTTTAGCTCTAAACTCAATGAACCGCACATAGTTGAGGTTCGGAGAAAATTCAACCCCTAACAACTGAAGGCGGTCAGTGTACTCCAAGGATACATTCCGGAAATTAGGAGCCAGCGTGAGCGGTCTCCTTTTACTGGCTGCATATCTTAGGCACAGGCTGCACATTGGCCAGCTTCCAAGATTTGGGCACTATCCCAATTCTGAATGAGGGTGGAACAAGCGCGTTAACACAAGAGACAGCTCAGGTGCACAAACTCTTAGAGCTATAGCCAGTATACCATCAGGCCCACTAGCTTTGTTCATGTCTAAACTTCGCAAGGTTTTAAGAACCTCGTTGTTGGTGATACGGACTTCAGGCATAGAGATTTTGCAGTGAGGTAATTGAGATGGTATGCAGTTTCTACTGTCTAAACGTGAATTGCAAGCAAAAAGAGAAGTAAATAATTCCGCTTTCTCCCTAGCAGCATGCGTCAGTGAGCCATCTGGTTTTATCAGCGGAGGCAGTGTAGACTGACAGAAGTTTATCTCGACTGCTTTGGAGAGAGACCAAAATGCTCTACCGCAAGATGGTTTGGCAAACTGAATTGCCGTAACGCCTTTTTGCAAGACTTGTCAGCTTGGTTAAAGGCTCTCTTCTTAAGGTTAACAAACGGAGTTTTGCGGTCCCGATCGTCAACCCAGGATAAGTAAGTCATATTCTCGTATTTTTCAGCACGAGCGCACTCAGCGTTGAACCGTGGGGGAAATTTACCACCAATTGGCACGTCAACAAATGTGATGAAATACTCCATTGCTTGACGTATCACATCGGTTATGTTATCCGCGCAGCTCATGGGTCTTCAGCCGAGAAGCAGACCTGCCACCAAGGATAACATGCAAAGAAATGTTGCATCTCATCCCAATTTGCTGACTTGTATCGCCACACTCGCCGCACTTTGTGAAAATAGTAGTTGGGTGGGGAATATAACGACACAGATTTCAGATTTCGTAGTGGAGGATAGATGTAGATGTCTATGGACCACAGCAACCACTTACCATCAAGTGGTCTGTGTGCTTGTTTGTCACCCTTTCCTGTAAGAAAAATTCATTTTATTAAGTAATTATTTTTAAATTTGCTTATTACTGTAGAAATGTTATATACTTAATAGAATTTTGCCATGTGGTTGCGGCGTGAAAGAGTATACTCGTGGTTGTCCCAATCTTTCGGGCATAATCTTTCGGGTTATGCCCGAAAGATTCGGGCTTAGGTTATAGCTTCCGATATACAATTGGAATAAATATCTTGTTTAACCCAGACGGCTATGGAAAACACGAAGCAAACATTGTTTTGCCGCCGAGTAGCCGTACCTAAACATATACGTTCCAGTTTAAATGGCATAGAGTGCCCGTATAATTTCAAGCACTCTTTTATAGTATAAGGGTGGCAAACAAGCACACAGTCCACCAAAAGATAATTGATTGAGGCATTCCATTTTAGTCCTCAGTGGTGAAAATGCATCTGTGTTTTGATTCTTAATCCAGGATAAATTTAGATGTCTATGGGCCACAGCATCCACTTACTGTCGGGTGGACTGTGTGCTCGTTAATAATACAGTTGACAACATAAAAATTAAGTTCAAAAGTACGCTATGAATATTACGTCATCCCTAAACAGAGCTTGTCAAAAACAAAATAGCCCCATTTAATTCTATTACGTGACGTATCTTCACAGATTATACTAAGAAAAAAATAACGATAAAAATAAAGGAAATTTCTAAAAGGATATAAAAAGTTAATAAATAGTTTAGAACTCCACAAATAAATTAAATTGAAGTGTCTGTTTGTAATGTCAAAATAGCAGCTTTTTACTAAATGTATATGAAGGTATAAAAATGATATAGGAAGGTACTTATAACAAAAAACTATTTTAAAAATTTTAGTGTCTGTCTGTCTGATTGTTACGGCTAATATGAGGAATGGCTGGTACCAATTTTGACAGGACTTTCACTAGCAGATATCTGATGTTATAAGTAGAAACTTAGACCTACTTTTATTTTACAATAATAATTAGGGTTCCCTGCTAAACAATAAAACCCATGAAATCCAATCGTAGTAAATCCCACGCGAATAAAGATGTGGGGAACAGCTTGTACATAATACGATGTCATTAAACAAATGACATATTATCGCGCTGAAATTTTTGTTGTGTACTGCAATTGTAGGCATAAATTCTTGTATTGAAGCAGCAAACAAAGAAATGTCAAAAAAGTGTATGTATAGAAATTGTTGTACGTGCGATAATTATGAAATATAGTGTACGTAGGCCTGACCCAAACTCCATATATTATTAAAACATCTTCTTTATAAAGCTAATTTCATGGTTTTATGTACTTATCTGGAATATATAAAATACAATTCAACAAAATCCCTTACAATGATTGAGTCCCTTTTTAATGTGGTTATTCTAAATTACTCGAATAAATTGCTGCAATGGAATTTAGAAGAGAACCTAATAAATCATTCGCTGAACTTTTGTCCGTAAATAAGAGTTATATTTGATCAAAAATGTACAAAACGTACTAATGTTTTTTAAGGTTAATTTAGGTATATTGAAATAGAATGAAAATTTATTTCTAGTTTCGATACAATTTCGATTACAGTTGTTACCTTACTAAGAAATTTTCAGTGAGCGTTAATCATCTGAGATACCATGGCTCACATATAATAAGTAACTTTACGCAATTTAGAAGCCACTTCTCCTGAATTTGGTATCTATATTACGCCTTTACGGAAAACACACAATACTCATAATTCATAATATATTCATGTAAATCGTAATATATTCATATAAACAGCAAAATGAGGTCAACGTTCTTCTAGCTTAAAACGCAAGTAGGTGTTTCGTATAGATAATTTTTTTGTCATTTCTTAATGTTGTCTCTATTTAATTACTACAGCTCTCTCTTCAGTTCAAGTCGTGATTTCCACAGAGAGAGAGAGAGAGAGATAAGGATTTATAGCGAGTGATAAATTCAATTTATATATATATATATCTCGCGTCATTGATAACTCCGTTGAAAGTAATTTGTGTTTTGTTTTGCACCGAAAATGTAGTCGTATGTGATGAGATTCTGCAGAACTACGGTAAAATGGTATTTAAAAGTCAATAGGAATCACGTTTCATTCGTTTACTATTTCCTTAGTTTATTTCGTATTTTTTCGAATTCAAAAATTACGTATTTTAAAATATATTGTCAAAAAAATGAGAAGGGATAAAAATACCCAAATGAGTGAGTTTGAAAGAGAAGTGATATTGTGTCAGATCAAAGAGTATAAAATAAACAGATACATCTCTTATGAGTATCGTCAATTCAAATAGTGTACATATTTCTTGTTCTAGGGAAGGGTAAACTAACTATATCACTATTAATTAAAAGTTCCATTTATTTGTTTTATGTCGTAACGAGGTGGTATATACGTACGTATATAATAATTACAGCACTTTATTTGATATTAAAATTTTAATTTAGTGAATTATATTTTTTACTTTCCCACTTTTGATTTATTTTTACTACTTTATTACTTTTACTACGTGAACTCATGAGTGAATCGCATTTTTAGGCATAAATCGCGGTGTACGGTATAATGTCTTGTCTGATTTATTATTCTACATCGTTCCTACAACACAAGATGACACAATGTCGCAAATTACATTTGTTATAAGAGACATTTATAAGAGACGCTTGCGAAAATTGTATGTTGAATCATGCCGTCCTACTTTGACGTCTAATCGTAATGTGGTGTGCTATTGTAATATTTAGTTATTTATGTTTGCGTTAGAGTGCCGTTTTCGAAGATCGAATATTGTGTAGGTAACCTACCTACACCTTTTTACTTATATTATCATTGCTAAAAATAAATTAATTTACTCCGTACCTGGAATACAAAAGATTTAACTTTACAGAACATAGACTCTACGTTCCACAATTTACTTGATATAATTGCTAGAAGAGAGGTTCTAATTACATGTACTATGCATAGGTTAATATATAGCAAAAATTATAGTACCTCTTAGAAAAACTGCTATAAGACGATTATTTTTATACACAAACCTTAGTACGAACGCACTAAACCTGTTAAAGGTGCCAGAACAAAAAATAAAAAGGTACATAGTTTTATAGAACATCAAGAATAAGTAACGCTTAATCTCCTCGTTTAAGAAATATTTTACTGTGTAGTGTACACGCACAGCTATTATTATAGTTCACTACCGTGTGATTTATAAGGAGTTTTTTCTTCCCACGAATACTATTAGGAATCATTTACCGTCGGCGAATTTTACAGACCGATACGACTTAAGAAATTTAAAGAAATGACCTACTCCTTTTAAAACGCTGGCAGCGAGTTGTAGAATTTTACTAAAATATTTATAAAAAAGGCTATCTTACCGAGCTAAGATCATGTAAAACGTCCATATCCCCTATGCCGGTAGTTGTTGGGATCACTAAGCTCGACGTTGTTGACGAGTATGTTTACCTGGGACAAATTGTCCGAAGAGGTATGTCCAACTTCGGCCGAGAGTTCAATCGACTGATTTCTCAAAACCTGAAAATGAGACTGCACAATCTGTGCGTGTTGCCAGTGACGATTTATGGAACAGAGACGTGGTCCTTCACTGATGGCCGTATGAGGACGCTCAAGGTCGCTTAGCGAGCTATGGAGAGGGCTACGCTAGAAGGTTTCTCTGTGTGATAAACTTAGAAATGGGGATATCCGCAGTAAAACCAGAGTGACCAACATAGGCCAACGGATTGGTAAATTAAAATAGCAATGGGCCGGCCATATGGCTTAAAGAACCGATAACAGATAGTGAAAAAAGGTTCTCCAGTGGCAGCCTCGTACCGGTAGGACACTATATGGAGTGACGAACTGTTAAGACATGCAGGAAGACTATTATTTTTTCTCATTTTTGTGTTTGTGTTGGTTCCTGTTTGGGGATCAACTCGTCTATTAAATGTGACTTAATGGAAATGATCTAAAATGGAATGATAAGATAAGATAGAAAGAAAACAGAACTTTTTAATTCATTATTTATTTTTGTAGTTTTTATGCCAAACTCGCTCCTTGTCTGTGGATTATTTGGTCCACTGAATCGATTGCTATATTCCGGATGTCACTGTTTTTATATTTTATGTAATACTGCAGTGAAAAACGAACTGCAGGAGCCACCTACCAAAAGGCAGACCTTTTGGTAGGTGGCTACTGCAGTCCATGGATCCATCGACTTCAAACAAAGAAAGCTGCAGACATCACGACAAATCAACCCTTTACAAGATGCTTTTTTTGTCTTTCTTGACTTACATCCTTTAAGTCGGTTTTTTAAATTGTTCATTTAATTCTTTTTCGATTACAACTTTTACATCCGTCGTGGGTATTTTTTTAAATTTTAACTTTTGCTTTTTATTTTAGAGTTTTTAGAGAATTTCTTTCCAACATCACTGTCTAAATATTTGTGTATCTCTCTACCTAGTCAACAATTTACAGGTTGGAGAATTGATCATGTAATGGTGTCATCTACTTTTGAAGAGGATTCCTGTTTCCTCTGAGGAAAACTTGTAAAAGAGCCGTGGTAGCTCAGGGGCTAAGCGTTTGCCTTAAATTTTACAGTACGCGAGCAAATTGAGTTAAATCGCCGCTGACACCAACGAAATTGTAAAGTGCAATTTTTAGTGATGATTTACCATGTGCTATGTGGTGAAGGGAAACATCGTGAGGAAACGTGCATATCTGAAAAATAAGAAAAAAATATATTTCGAAGATATGTGACGTTTGCCCACACGCATTGGGTCAGCGTAGCGGACATTTTCTTAACCAAACTGATAGAATCTATTGCAAACTGCCAGCTCATGAGGTACCTTGAGGATCACCAGCTGATCAGAGACCGCCAATACGGTTTCCGTCGTGGTCAATTAGCTATTGATCTTTTGGTCTACCTTACTCATAAATTGACGGAGGCAGTAGAGTCCAAGAGGGAGGCATTGACTGTTAGTTTGGACATAACGAAAGCCTTCGATCGGGTTTGGCACAAAGCGCTTCTTTCGGAGCTGGGAGCTCCTATGCACAGAACATATACCCCCTCCTATGCGCTTCCCGAGAAATTGTGCGATTGGATTACTAGTTTTCTTATTATTCGGAGCATCAAGGTCGTAGTAGAAGGTGTATGCTCTGATTACAAGCCTATTAACGCTGGCGTTCCAATCAGCATATCAATGTAATATGCAATGCTATGTAGATGACAGCACTGGTGATGCTCTGTACACCGGCCGTGACAATATTTCTCGGGAAACTTCTCCGAGTAAAGGAACAAACTTGTGTCTGAAGGAGAGTCTCCGATGTACAAAGTCTCGGATTGTGGGCGACTAAATCTAGTCCGATTCAATCACCAGAAGACACTTTTGCCCGTTAACCGCTAAAATGAACCCCTTTGTCGTATCACTTCTGTTTGAAAACACTCCCATCACTGCCTCAGCTAGCATCAGAATCCTTGGCGTCGATATATCAAACAGTGTGCAGTTTCGTAGTCACTTGGAGGGGAAGGCCAAATCGGGTTCTAAAATGCTTGGCGTGCACTGCAGAGCGAGACAGTATTTCATGCCGGCACATCGCTTGCAACTTTACAAAGTGCGAGTTTGGCCTCACGTGGAATACTGTTCCCATCACTAGGCCGGGGCATCCCAGTGCCAGCTCCTTCTACTTGACCGCATCCAGCGCGGAGCGATTCGAATCGTCGACGAACGATTTCTTTCCGATCGGCTCAATTCTATGGTAGGGATGTAGCATCCCTTTTTCGGATTAGTTTCAGCCGCCAAATTCCACGAACTCACATCGCATCAAAATTCCCGATACCATTCTCACCATCTGGATGCGGTCCACTACTGTTTGTTTTACTGGGAGTTTTCTTCCTCGTACAAATTCTCTGTGGTTTTGTTTACCACCACTTTTCCGGACGGATACGACTTAGGGATTTACAATAAAAGAGCTTTCACCTTTCTAAAAGGCTGGCAACGCATCTGAAATTCCCCTGGTGTTGCGGTTGTTCATCGGTAGCGGTAGTCACTTACCATCAGGTGAGACAAAAGTTTTATTTGGCTAAAAAGGATCCTCACCAGTCGACCGCGGAGTATGCTGCTTGTCTTCCTGGACTATCATCGGCATGTTGTTTTGGTTCAGCTCTAGATGTGTTTGACGAATCGTTTTGTACTTGGTCTTAACTCTGCATCTGCCTGGAAGAAATTATTTAGAAAAGATCTCAATCAGCTAAAACTAAATATGGCACTTAAAGTAGCTTGTGTAGTAGAAAGTGCGCAGCGCTTTGTTTCCGCTGGTGATTCGGCACATTTAATTAAGTCTGAACCTGTGCTATATACGGACTCGCGGCGAAAATCTACTGCAAGCGGCAGTACACGAGGCAATCGTGCTCGTGGTGTGTCGGCGGCGGCAGAGCTCCCAGGTGTAGTGTGTGTGGTGCGGGGTCACACGATACCTCTGTATGTGGCTATCGTCATCTGTCATGCAATGTGTGACCAAATCGTGGCCATGGAAAGTGTCATCAGAACTTTCGTCGCCATATAATAGTTGTCAGCATGAATGTCGATGGCGGAGTTCTAATGAGAGGTCTCAGAATTGTAGTGCCTACTGTTTATGGGGCTGCTGCGCTACAGGAAATGCATGTTGTGCATTTAGGAGTAATTAAAACGAAAATTATTGCTAGAGAACGCTGCTGCTACTCAGGTATCGACAGCATCTCCTACGAAAGCGTGCTTGGAGCCGTGGGAGTGGCCTGACTCGGTTTTCGAAATAATCCATTTAGATTATCTCGGCCCAATTCATGGGAAGATTTTTCTTGTACTACGCACACAGTAAGTGAATCGAATGCGAATTAATGTCAAATTTGTTATCAAAAGAGCTTACCATTAATTTTTTAAAAAATCACGTTTTGGCTTTCCCAATAAAATAGACACAGATAACGCTAAAACCTTTGCTTTGTCCGAATTTTCTAAGTTCTGCCCTGACAATGGCATAACTCACATTTCATCTCCTGCGTTCTTGCCACAGAGTAACGGACTCGACGAGAAAGCAGTAAAGACTTGTAAGCGGTTTATTGTTAATGCTATCAAGGACTGTGGTATTAAAAAATTTGCTAACCACTTACATAACTGTTTTAATATCGGAATACACCGCATTGTACTATATCACCTGCATCGCTCATGTTCCGTCGGAATTTACGTTGTAAACTCGATTTAATCGCTGTTGAGTGCTCAAATTCAGGTCGAAAACCTCTAATACATAACAATGTGTTAGTGAATCAAAATCGTCAAAAATTATGTCTTGATGGTAAAATTAAAGCATTTTCAATTTTTGAACAAGTTTGAGTAAGAGATTATCGAATTAATCCAAAAAGAGCAACATGAATCCTTAGCCAGGTCGTTGCGTATTCAAGTAAAGTTCTATATGATGTAGCTATACAGAGATCCGGTGTCATTTGGAGGCCTCATGCGATACAGTTAATGTCAGCCAAATTATATAGCAGTTGCCGTGGTAAAGCAGCGTGGCCTTTTGAGGTTATGGAAGTTCAGAGCATGGCAGATTCCAATGCCGCCTCTCAAGACACACCGGCATCTTTACCTCTTAATAGCCCAGGCGTTGCGCTACCCATACAACCACCGGGACCAGACGGAATGCAGATGCATTGTCGCCACTCACCGATTCGAAGCACAGCAGTATTAACCTGCTATTTTACGCTCTGGCATTCTGTGAAAGCGTGATCCTTCCCCGGTCGAGCCGACCCATTCGTGTTACAACCATAATATAGCTGCAGCATCGCTCTACCACGTGTAAAAGGTCGTCGAGTGATTAATGTCAAACTATAATATATTATACATAAAACAATGCATGTATGTCCCACAATTATACATCTAACGTAGTTGTTTGCTTCTCAAAAAATATGGTACTTCTTCTTTATTAATTATACTACTTAAGGGTTTGTTGTAACTATTTGTGGATTGTATATTAACTTGTAAACAAAGTGTGGAGGGATGTGGCATATTACATATGTCGGTAGATGATAATAATGGTTTCAGTGTGTTTAAATTAACGTTCCCGTATTCCTTGAGCAGCAAGGACATTACAATAGATATTTATGATTTTATGTACATTTATTACATTTTGATAAACATATTGTGATGATAAAGTTAATATGTTTATTTCTTTAAATTTTTTCTCTACGGTACTCTATGCAATTTTGGTTATAAATCGTCCGTACGGCTTCCGTTTGCAAAAAAATATGACTTTAATGTCAGTCGCATCACCCCACAGCAAGACTCCACAAAACAATACAAGTTTAACATGTTCATACAGTATAATTACAGTAGAAAGTAACTAAATTAGACTAATATAGCTGTCTTAACATTGATGAGACTTTAATATTTCTTACAGAATATGCTGCAGAACTAAGTCTGCCTGCTAATTTAGATATGTGGGGATCCCATTGAAGCATTGCGTCAATGGTAATAGCAAAAAAACTGTGGTATCCCCAAGATTTAACTTTTCCCTATTTAAGTGCATATTGGTATTTGAATGTTAAATATTGGTATTTGAATGTTATATATTATGTAAATTTAATATATTTTGTATTATTACCGTTTAAGAGCAAATTGTCCAACTCACGACTTCAAACAGACCTCTTCATATCTTTGTTTATATAAAACCCTAGTT